>CALNHX010003826.1:0-140905 GCA_940337035.1 Agriotes lineatus | reverse complement strand
GTATTTTCTCAAATAATACAAAAAAATATCACTAAATAAACTAAAATGGAGAATCTATTCTATAACCCCTATTACCTATCAATATTGCAGAAAAAGGAACAAAAATAAATAATACACCAATATTTTAACAGTCTCAGAAAATTAACTTCTAATAAAATTGCTAAGAGATGGATAATGTTTTGGCATTCCAATAATAATAACTTACGCTTTCATAAAATATTAATAAAAATTTGACCAACAGATCATAACGTTTGTGATAAATTGTATTTTAAAATGTTTTAAACACTGAAGAAGACACCAGGTGTCGAAATATATGAATTTTTTAAACACTTGTTTGTTAATTTTAACATATAATAACAAAATAGCTGCTGTATTTCCTTCTTGAAATCCATTTTTGAAATAATCATTCAGCTTCTGTGTACCTACTAAAACTTTAATCTAATATAACCAAAGCTCTATATCTTAAAATTTATGAGTATTCAGTTTTCGCCCGATTGAAAGTTAACACGGTATATACATACAGTGTGTTTCATTTCTCACCTTCCCGCTCCTGTAGTTTCTCTATTTATCTTGTGATCAAGTTCAAATTTTTATCAAATATACTAGCCTTTAATAAGGCAATTTTAATTGTGTTTAAATAATTTTAATGTAAGCCAGTACTGCGACAACAATTAATACGAAACATTGAAAAATCATAGTAGGCCTAGTTTTGTCGAAAAAACTATTCTTCACGTGTTAAGCGCACTATTTTTACTTTTTCAGCAGATTCTAGGTGTGTTCCAAGGGTTATTTAACGTGTTGTTTATTTATTTATTTCGCACTCAGCCAACAGCCGTTAGGCCAATTATAGGCGTCGCTGTGCATTTATGGGGACTTCCAACCCCACTAACTACTGTCATGATGTTGTTATGACCGCCGGGACCAACTATTTCCGTGACAGCCGTATCACGAGGCGCCGAGAGATGCAGCCGTGGAACTCCCATCCAAGTTCTGACCAGAAAGAGCGTTGCTTAACTCTGCTCATCGAACGTGGACGCTTGTTCAAGCTACACCACCCGGAACCGTTCACAGAACGCTTAATTGACAGTTCATAAACTTAATTGAAAGTTGAGAACTCTTTATTGGGATAGTAACGGATTTTAAAGCATCTACATGCTAGTATTATAAATTATTGACGATAAAAAAAACAAGGCAAATATTGAATTTGGACTATTTCTGTGATTCTGAGCAACTTTTTTAAATAATTTTTTCGATAAAACTTAGCCTACTATGATTTTTGCACTATATTATGTGAATCAAATGAAAAACCAACTCTGCAAAGAGAAGTATAATTCATCAAAATTTGAAATTGATTAGAGATAAGAACGATTCGGGTACGTGAAGGTGAGAAGTGAAACACTGTATGGCAATGCACTAAAACTATACATATTTAGCGAAAATCCTATAGTTAAACTAACATTCTAACAAAGCACGTCAAAAGCTTAAACAAATCTAACCAATGTGTTTTATTTGCAGAACCACAACCTCCACATTAGTCACAGTGTAAATTTAATAAATAATTTGAATTTTCACCTAAGTATCACCCGAAACAAGCACGAGTGGCCAGTAAAAACGAGGTCAAAGTGTTGCAAACTGAAAGGAAGCAGAGAACAACTGCAACAATCTTCAAACTACCTGGAAAATTGCAAAACATGAAAAAGCTTGTAATGGAACTGTTAGAGAACAATTCTAGCATAAGGCAGTAAAATTTCGTTATAAGTATCTTATGCTCTTAGTGCAATCATTATTTTTGAGACGCAGTTTGCTTGTAGAAGTTATCTTAAAATATTTAATTGCGCAGTATATCTCATTCGACATCTTGTTCGTGATAGGTACCAAATACGTTACATTCGAGTGTCAGATGCAAGATTAGCACAAATTATCCACCTTGGGAAAGACCATGCACTGGTAATGTGTATCGTTAAAAACAATACTTTATTAGAGTTCACTTGAAGATAATACTAATTGGTTAATTTTAATATTTTGATGGCGTAATATTTTCCATTATCAAAAAGTTATTGCTTTTACGTTTCTTGCCTAAGACGAAGGAAGTATTGTAATCGTAAAAAAGCGAATTTTTGAGATTTCCTCAGATCTTCACATTTCGGGGTCCCTCGATGACGAGAAACATATTTTCTCAATTCCATCTGTCTGCCTGTACCTCTGTTCGTTTGTCGTCTGTCCGTCTGTTGGTGGCATAGCTCAGAAATTACTTGCTGGATGAAAAGGATATTTTGCATGCGGATTAGATGTTTACCTGGCACGAAACCATATACTGGGTGGTCCACTTTTTTGTAGCAAGACTTTAATAGTATATAGAAAAACTTATTTCAAGGCGAAAATTTTATATGAACATAGGCCCTGAAACTCTTCGTTTTAAAGATACAGGGCGTTCAAATTTTCGAAAAAATATCATTTTCTTTTTACAGTATCCCAACCAGGTGAGATAATTAAACTAAATTTGGTGTGCAGCTCTATCCTAAATGGTACTACATTATGTGACAATATCAAGGCCCTCGATCGACCAGTGACGGAGATGTGGGGTTTCGCGATCAATAAATTTAAAAATTTACTAGTACGACCCTGTTCAAAATCGAAATTGTTTATTTCTTCAAAAAAAGCGTTTAATTCTCTACAAAAAATGTCTCTTTACATTTCTCCATATATCCCACGGTTGCGTAGCAATTTTCAATAGTTTGGTCAAATTCATGTTTTTTATTCAAAATAAACTCGAACTAGCTTTGCGGTAGAATATTCACGTTTCTTTACAAAATAAGGAAATGCTAGCCGTTTTTCGTAATTATGCTAATAATGGAAGAAGAAATTAAAGAACTTTATTTTCAATGTCCAGTAATAAGTAATAAAGAATGTAACTTATTTAATTAAAATATTCTACCCCAAAATTAGTTCGAGTTTATTTTGAATAAAAAACATGAATTTGACCAAACTATTAAAAATTGCTACGCAACCGTGGGAGATACGAGGAAATGTAACGACACATTTTTTGTAGAGAATTAAACGCTTTTTTTGAAGAAATAAACAATTTCGATTTTGAACAGGGTCGTACTAGTGAATTTTTAAATTTATTGATCGCAAAACCCCACATCTCCGCCACTGGTCGATCGAGGGCTTTGATATTTTCACAGAATGTAGTACCATTTAGGATAGAGCTGCACACCAAATTTAGTTTAATTATCTCACCTGGTTGGGATACTGTAAAAAGAATATGATATTTTTTCGAAAATTTGAACGCCCTGTATCTTTAAAACGAAGAGTTTCAGGGCCTATGTTCATATGAAATTTTCGCCTTTAAATAAGTTTTTCTGTCTACTATTAAAGTCCTGCTACAAAAAAGTGGACCACCCTGTATACTTTCGGTCAAATATAACATGGTGGTTTTGCCTTAACTCAAGAATTGTTAAATAAAAGTAATATTTTGAAAAATTGTTGGTAGCACTGTCAAGCTATGTGAAATTCGAGAGTGGCTGGTTAAGTTTTGCGTCTGTGTAAAATAACAAACATAACCTAACCTACTAACCTTGAATTTGACATAGACTGAAAATACACTTTAGCACTGCACTGCATAACGCGAATCAGAGGCGACTCTGTCCAAATTGTCACTATGACTTTTCACGGTTACAATAAAAAAATTATGTTTTTTAGGTATTTATTGATTAATGAAATTATAAGAATTGAATAAAATTTTATATTATACACGACGCTAAAATTATTATCCACTCTTGAATCATTAACGTCTTGCCTTCGTCTCGACGTTAAACGATTCACTCGTGGATAAAATGTACTTTCTCGTCTTATATAATAAATAACTTTTTTCTTCAAACGGCAGTAAAATATGGCATTATACTGCTGGATTGATGATGTTAAACTGTCACTTTATTGCCAAGCGGCAGATAATATTATCTGCCCCTGACGAGATCAAGTAATTTTCTTCGAATTTAGTTCACAAAGTTGTAAATAATTTGTTATAAAAACGTTTGAAGAAAAAATACTATATGTTATTCGGAGCAAAAGTATCTTTATGTGGCTCGGCTGTACCTATGCGCGTGCAGGCATCAAGACCATTGGCCATGGTTTGCAATTGGGACTACATAATCTGTCAGCTATAACTGTTGGCTTAAAAGCAATGACATTTTTCTTACCTTCTTAGCTTTTAGTTGTCTGCCTAGGATATTTCCCGTAAGCCTACTCTTCATTATTTTTCGGTATTCCGTTTATTTTTTCAAAATATTTTAAAAGTGTTTGTGCAATTACGAGGTGTATAAGACGTCACCCAATGAAAAATGCTTAATAACTATTTAAGTAACAAGGAATGTAAGGACCTATTAACATTTGAGGTAGGCAAGTACAAGCCAAGACGAAGTCGCGGCTTGTTGCCTACCGAAAATATTAATAGGCGATACATTCCGAGTTATCTTATTATATTTTTCCCGCTACTTATCGAAATTTTCCTAGATTTTTGAAAAAAATCGTTTGGTTCGTCACCTGCCACCAGGATTAGTTTTCGTGAGTCGTGTTACCTTTGAGTGTCACATGTCACATAAACACTTGCAATTCATAACCAAAACGTCTAAATCTGCATCCTGCTTTGGTAATTTTATTATCCTAGGAACGTAATAATAATATTAAGTTCCGTTGTCCAGAAAAAGCAGCAAACAAATATATAATCACCGACTTACACGTTTTGTTACTAAGGCTGTATCACTGACTTAGGTACATGATCAGCAGCGGGAAAAGTACTTTAGTTAAATTTTCAAACGATTACAATAGGTGCGCAGTAAGGATGATTATTATATAAGGTCATTTCAAAAACCGGGTGCTAAATCTTATATATATAAAAATGAGTCCCTATTTTCCTTGGTCACGCCATAAGTTGAGAACGACTTTACCGATTTTATTCATCTTTTTTAAGTTTTCTAATACTGTGTAGAAGGTTCTTACGGAAAGAAAAATTAAGAAAATCCAAAGGAAAATCCGGAAAATTGGAAAATATCGAAAGTGTGTTGTTTCTATTTGCAGTCACACCTGTGCTTAATGGTTTGAAGGGTTTCCCCATAATGTCATAATCCGCATCAGGTAACCGAAGGTGGAAGAGATAAGACACTAATAGCAATTTATGTAATTCCAAATGCTTTACAAAAGTCGTCGCAGTCAGTCAGTCAGACATTCAAATTTAGTTTGTGCACAAGTGATTGTGAAAACAATTCCGTGTGATGACCAGCGCGCTACGGATAATGAAAATAGTTGTAGCTATTAGCATGTTTTTAAAATGAAAGAAATCGAAAATTTGAATATCGGAAAAACGTTTGCTGAACCCGCTAATAGCAGGCAAATCAATGTTCGGGCAGGACAACGTCTGTCGGGTTCGCTACCCCTTAGAGAGTGAAATGGGGTAAATAAGCCTAAAAATCGATATGGGTGTCGTTATTGAGGTTTTTTGGGATGTCGATTGCGAAAACGGCATTTATTTTTAAGTCCAAAACGATGGACATGACATAAAATTAAAACTTTATAGTGGTTAAACGGGGTTTCAGAGACAAACTATTTTTGGACAGAACAACGTTTGCCGGGAGGGGTCGGGGCAGGACGGGAAGGGACGGGACGGGACTGGACGAGACGGAAAGGGACAGGAAGGGACGGGGCGGGACGGGACGGGACTGGACGAGACGGAAAGGGACTTGAAGGGACGGGGCGGGACAAGACGGGACTGAATTGGATGGGACGGGACGGGAAGGGATGGGATGGGATGATAAGGGAGAAGACGAGAAGGGACGGGACGGGGCGGGACGGTAAGAGACGGGACGGTACGGGACGGGACGGGACGGGTACGGGGATGGGATGGGATAAGATGGGATAGGATGACAGAAAATAATTAGTCATTATTTAATACACAAATAACGAACCTCGAGCGTACGAAGTCGCGGGTTACAGCTAGAAAATGGCATACATTTTTAAGTCCAAGACGATGGACATGATATAAAATTAAAACTCTATAGTGGTTAAACGGGGTTTCAGAGACAAATTATTTTTGGGCAGAACAACGTTTGCCGGGCCAGCTAGTGTAATTATAATAAAATGATTATGTACGTACAACATAGAATATTGCTTATAAAACCATGTCCGGAAATGTGCCGGTTTGTTTTCAGTGCACCAATAATTGCATCATTCATTACTTAGCAGCTCTATAAAATCGAGAGGAAATACATAAAGGTACTTGCACAACACCATCAGGAAACATAATTAATCAAATAGATCATGCTTTAATCGAAGCCAGATATGCTAAATATGTCAGAGACGTAAGAACACAGACGTAGAGGAGCGGAAGCACATTCGAATTCACTGTTAGTAATGATCAAAACAGAAAACGACATACAACACTTAAGCAAAGGAAAGAAAACGAAAGCAAGACTTTAGTCCACTAAAAGAACAAGAAATACATATCTTTCTTGTAGAGTCAATAAAGGACTAGAAAAGAAAATAAGAAAACAAGAAAGCCAAATGGAATGGGAAGAAATACAAACTATACTAAATTAAGTAGCAGAGAAGACAGTTAGTGCAAAATAACAATTAAAAGAGAATGGAAGTCCAAACAGGCATGGAGAAGATTATAGAATAAAAAATGGAAGTGTGAAAAGTATTTGTAGAAGAAAGAATTCCAGGAAGCAAAAATGAAAAAAATAGAGGAACAATACCGAGAAAAATAAATTCGCAATTTCTACCAAGAAATATAAAAGAACAAGCAGTATATCAATGCAAATATAAGAATAAAAACTTAATAAGAAACACAAATAAAAAACTGGAGAGATGGAGAGAGTATTTTGGAGAATTACTAAATAGTAATGAGCACAGCAAGAAAGAAAGAGAAATGGAAGAAGTGGAGGGGAGGAAAGAAGAAGAGAAGGAAATAAACCCACCAACAGGAGAAGTCATAAAATTATTAAACATATTTTAAAATAATAAAATCCGAAATGTTAAAATGTGGAGGCCAGAACTTGCACCGCAGAATATGTAAATTCATCCAAACAACATGGACAACAAGAAAAATGCCAAATGAATGATCAGAAACATTAATAATACCCGTCTATAAGAAACAAGATGTAACCGAATGTGAAAATTTCAGAAGGATTGCCCTGGTAGATTTGGTTTATAAAATATTAGCAAACTGTGTAAAAGATCAACTAAATGTATATGCTGCAAAAGAAACCGGAGAATACCAGTTTGGGTTTAGAGGCAACAGATCCGCATCAGACCAAAATATTTTCCCTCAAATCAATCCAGAACAACTGCTATGAACATAAGACAGTCTTGCATACAGTATTTATCGATTTTAAACAGGCTTATGACACAATTATAAGGGACAAACTGTACGAAGCAATGCAACAGCTGAAGAAGCAAGAACAAAGCCAAAGAAACTTAACGAACTCGTAAGAATAATTTTACAAAAAACTATAAATAGAGTAAGGATAGAAATAAATACGTCAGAGAAGTTTGAGATCAATAAAGGAGTAAGGTAAAGAGACCCCCTTTCAACGGTACTCTTTAATCTGACATTAGTAAAGATAATAAGAGATAGTGGAGTAAATAGACAAAGTACAATATATAACAACCAACATCAATGCCTAATACTAGCAAAATCAGAGAAAGAATTAAGAAAAGTAATAAGAAAATTAGAAAAAGACGCAAAAAATGGGACTTAACATAAACGAGCAAACATCAAATTGTATGTGTATGGGAGGGGCGAAAGCTGATAATACAAAAGGCAGTTTCAAAATAAGCTAAAAAATATAAAAGAATTAAATCTCGAGAACGTACAAAATTATACATACCTGGATGAACTGATAACAAGGGACGATTACAGTAGCGCAGAAATCCAAACAAGGCTAGCAAAAGGAAATAAAATAGTAGGAGCTTTGGGATTAGTAATATATTCTAAAATACTGTCAAACAGTACAAAAAACGCATACACAACACGGTAATAAGACCTACTGTGTTATATGCTGTGAAACATGGCTTTTGAAATAAAAAAGAGCAACACATTTTGGAGAGATAGGAACGAAAGGTACTGCGGAAGATATATAAAGGAAAAAGGTGGTAGAAGAAAAACAAATGAAGAAGTATATGCACTTTACAACGAACCGAATATCGTAACTAGAATCAAACAGCAAAAATTAATATGGCTTGGACATGTAGAGAGATTGACCCCAAACGGGAAACCAAAAATAGTATTGCGTGAAGGATTGATAGGAGCAAGACGAAGAGGAAGGCTCCGAAGAATGTGGCTAGAAGTATTGGAAAGGCGATAAAGAAGTTCTGAATAGAAGAGTAGAGACAAACGGCAAGAAATCGACAAGAATGGAAAAGAATAATTAATCAAGTCGTACGCCTGCAAGAAGGTTCCATTATTCATCAGTTCATATACAGTAACAGCTAATGCTACGAGCGGAAAAGAATAATTGTCCCTCCTCTCCAATATCAAGGACCGGAAAAGAACTATTTATGCTAGCTTAATTAAAAATGGATATAGATGCATTTCCACTAGATAAAAAAAGCTATAGATACTAGTGCGATTTATTATGTTGTGTATTGAACGATAATTTTATTCTGCATTGAGCTACCACAGAAAAAATAGTATATGTGCTTCGATCATAAAGAAATTTTTGTGCTCTTCTACGTTTGCAGCGCTCGCTTGCAGCAAATACTTGTTTGTCGTCTTTTTCATTCCGGTCGTAGTCGTAAGAAAACTTATTATTAAGAAGTAGCAGGGACACTTCTAAGAATATATTATAAACTTCCTCCTGGTTTTTGGAATATTTACAAGTTAACTCCAAAAATATGGATTAAATAATACTCAGTGTGGTAGTCACAAAGTTAATTACAAAATATTCATGAAAAATGTTTCAAGGTGACACGTAGTCATCTGAAGAACTGTTGTAGAAGCAAAAAGATAATAACGCGGGGAATTGCGAAAAGTTCTCTCGATACCTTTTCTTTAAGGCACGTTCCTAACTTCTTTAACAGTACAGCTATTTTAAATATATTGCAACACTTCTTGAATATTGTAAAGATGAGACTTGTACTACTAAATCTCTGCTACCAAGAAAGATCCAATACAGTAAACAAATAGGGTTTCCTGCCGCTAAAAAGTAAAGACGTAACTCTGAATCTGAAGAGCTATGAAAGGTGGATGAAACTTATAACACAACAATAAAAGATCTGTAAAGAGATTTACTCAAAACTTCCCTCTCGATTGAACGTTGTGACATTAAACAATTTTAAAAAACAAGGAAAATACAGATAAAAATTTTTTCACGTTAGCAATTATACTGAAACAATCAAAGAAAACACTTGGTTATGCAAATTACATCAACTTACAAATAAAAAACGTTTCCAGCAATGGGATTCGAACTTCAGCACCTGCAAACGAGCCTGCAAATGCGATTTCAAAGATTGGCAATAGCAAGTAAAGCGGCCGTTTGCTACCGTGGCCACCAAGGGCGCCTCCCATCGGGGAGATGCCGCTGCCTTAAATACAACATATTTATTGTTAACCTTTTTCTTTTTGAGAACATTTACCCTGTACCTGTTGGTTCTCATTTTCGCCAAGGGTAAAGCCGGAGGTATGTAAAAGTTATCACTTTTATATATTTCTCAGTCGAAGCAAAATTAAACACATTATTTTTTAAGGTTTTCACGCTGTATATGATGGCTAAAATATGTAATTAAGTAATAGTTCTTGAAAAACAGCAAAAATAAGCAAAATTTTATTTTTTAACAATTACGGAAACAAAGCAAAGAGTATTAAACTTACGAATAAACTGGCTGTTCCGCAGCTTTGTTGATCGCTAGCCCCTTCCTCAGTTGATGCATGAGGGTGTAAGTAATAGGGCTGATTCAGAAAATACGTTGCAAGGGAGGGAAACAGCAGTGGTTTTTGGAGTTGCCAAACAGGTAATTGCGATAATGCAAATTAGCAAGGGAGTGCAAATAAGGGAAGAAATGTAAAATCGATTTATAATATACGTAGGTATATAACAGAAGTAATCATACTTTCTTATTGTTGGTACACTTGCATAGATGAATCGATTCTCCAAACTCTACCAAATTAATTCACCAGCTTTAAATTCTTAGCATTGTTTCGAAGTTTCAACGATTAAAGTCTTTATTAACTAAAAGTTGTAGGTTAATAAAATCGATATTTCAAAGTTGTTTTGACAGTCTTTGCTTGAAAGTTGTTTCAAAGCCAACCTCTTACTGAATTGAGCTTATTAAACTTGGCCGGCAAACCTTACCACACAAATTACTAGGAAATCTGACGCCCATAACTTTATAAACTTTGCTTGAACTATAGGAAGTAGACCGACAGTGAGTTAAATTTTATTTAAAAAAAAACTTATATTTACTTGTTCAAATTAAATAGTTTAAACAGCTGCGATTACATAGCATTTGTACTACACCTCATAGTAACAAGCTATCGTAAACAGTATGTTGAACATATTTTTAAAGATAACGGTGATCGTCAAAACAAATGCTTAATTTATTTATTGATATCTGATAGTAATTGTAAAGTATAAGGGCTCTCTTACGGCACTTTTCAGTTTACACTGCTTAACCTTAAATGATCTGTTAAAGTCGTAGATACTACAAAACTAGTCAGTACCACTTCCACAGCATTAATTGCTGTTGTTACCGAGTAAAAATGCTATTATACCTAAGCAAATGGTATTTGCTACTATATTTAAACATTGTTTATGAAAATTTAATTTCCTATATTACGCATAGATTAATCAGAGAATATTGATTTAAAAATACTGATAACACTATTTCCATAACTAAGTACTTAAAATTAACTCGAAAGTATTAAATACAGGCACGTGATCGCAGGAAGCGGGTAAGATACGAAAATTATCCACATCCAAGGCTCATGATCGTACTTAAAAAAAAAACTGGTGTGATACACGCACACAACTTCCTTTAACAGTGATCTCATAATTAGTAAAAAATTTGATTTTGAATTTTTTAGCATTTGTCAAAAATTTTCAACAATTACAAATTCTACAGAAACCATACAAAATAGAGTGTTAGTTGAAGAGACAAATTTTCTCTAAAATTTTAAGCTAAATTCAAAAATGTAATAATATACCGGGTTTTCTATTTAAACAGGAGTTAATATAAAAAAAGAAAAACAAACAAAAGAAACCCATTTTAGAGGTATTCAATTGGAAAATCACCTACTTCATATCAATACACATTAAAAATGTAATAAAAATGTAGTTTAAAAAGATCGCTAGAATCGTTTTCGAAAAAATCGAAAAAAACTAAAAAATCACAAGATACCATACTTCTAGTTATGCGATTTCCTTCAAAAGCTGGTGTCACATCTAGATAGTACACAAAACTAGTATATGAAGTTTCAACGTCATATCTTTTTTCGTTTTTGAGATATTCTGTCAACACACAGACAGACTGACAAACAAACAGACCAATGAACAAAAATACGTTTTTTGGGGTCAGAAGACTCTAAAACGTATAGAAATTTTAAAATTCAATTTCGAATTTTTGGGGTGAATCCAATACTGCCTTTATTGTAAAAGAAAGTAATAATCATATAGATAACTATTTTAAAGTAAGTTATTCTGCAATCTAAAGTTTTATTTTGCGCTAATAATAACAAAAAAAATTGTGAAGGGCTTTACACGAAACTTCCCTCGCAAGTGGAAGTTTTGAAAGAAGAATTTAATTTTGCACCATGTGCGAGGAGCGTTCAAATATGAATTATAATTTGAATTGCCCGCCAAAAGACAGAGACATGCACAGAAGTTGTATACATTAATTAATGCTCTGGAACAAGTCCTAACTTCATGCGGTCGTTAAGTCGTCACAATTCATTTTCGTTCAATTGGCAAGCATGAGTGAAGTGGGAGTGCATTCAAGCGTCGAACAACGCATTATTAGTAAATTTATTATCAATGAACATATCAAACCATAAGAAATTTGTGTAATAGTTAAAAGACAGTTTGACGCGCAATCACTATCAGACATAAGCGTTTACAAAAATAGTAAAGCGTTTAAAGATGGCTGCAAAGGTGCCGAGAATGAACCGCATTCTCGACGTCCAAAAACATTGACAACAGAAGAGGATGCTGACAGAGTAAAATGCACTTATTTGAAACGATCGTCGAATTACAGTGAGGGATATTCCTTCTGCATTAAACATCAGTAGGGGTAACTTGAAATAAAAAGCGGGTTGTCTGTCTGTGCCTTACAGGATAATGCTCGACCCCATTTCGCTGCATACACGCTGACTACGATCTAAAAATTGAAATTGGCCACGCTGTCCCATTTACCATACATTTCGGACCTTGCTGCATCAGATTTTTATTTGTTTGGACCCTTAAAAGAGCTTATAAGAGAAAAATACCTCGTTGTCATAAAGAAGTCATCGAAATTGATCGGGAATGGGTGTGACAGCAGCCAAAGATTTTTTTTCTCGTGGAATACAGAAACTTCCGGAAAGATGGCACCAGTTTATTAAAAGAGGGGAAGATTGAGTAGAAAAATGACACGATATACATCAGAGCCCTTGTGATTGTTTTTGAATAAATATGAAATTATAATTTATATTTGAACGCTCCTCGTATATATCTGACCTAAATTATCTCGATTACATGCCAGGTATAGATATAACCCGCATGAAAATGCTTGTAAACAAGAATTGCGACAAAAATTACCAAATATCATAGTCGCAGAACTGAAAATGTTGTCGAACATGCAAGAAATATGGTCCAGGAAGATCCGACAATTTCAGTACGTTGGCTATCTCAACAAGTAGATTTAAGAATAGGATCGGCTCACACTCTTCTTTTACAAGACCTTCAAATGCACCCTTATAAACTGCAAATGTGACAGGAATTGTTACTCCCAGATTATCTAAAGTTACATATTGCCAGTGGTTTGAGGAAAATCTTAATAATGATAAATTTTTGAATAAAACATTTTTTAGTAACGAAGCATGATTCCATCTAACTGGCTATATCAATTCTCAAAATATACGCATGTGGAGCACTGACAATCCACATTACTTCCGTGAAACCGGTTTACATCCTTTAAACATTGGAGCATGAATAGCTCTATCCAGAAGGAGAATCAATGGTTCAATCTTCTTCGACGGAAATTTAAATGGAGAAAACTATCACATATAATCTCATAAGAGCATTAATTCTTTCCGAATTTTTTTTTGAGTGCGTTCAAACAACGTCGTATTAATTTGCCTGAGCGAGAAGCGAGGGCAAATTCGGACGTTGTTGGAATAAACGTAAAGTAATTTCCGGATATGAATTAATGCTCGAATGCAGATTCAGTAAGAAAATCGTAACGACACAAACCCTCACAGTTAAGGTGGTCTACTTACAAAAAAATTCCAAAAAATTTTGTTGTCTTGGTTACGGCTTCTGAACTAATTTTGCTATTGGTCATTAATGAGTGTCGTACGATTTTCACACATAATCTCACAAGAGCATTAATTCTTTCCAACAACGTCGTATTAATTTGCCTGAGCGAGAAGCGAGGGCAAATTCGGACGTTGTTGGAATAAACGTAAAGTAATTTCCGGATATGAATTAATGCTCGAATGCAGATTCAGTAAGAAAATCGTAACGACACAAACCCTCACAGTTAAGGTGGTCTACTTACAAAAAAATTCCAAAAAATTTTGTTGTCTTGGTTACGGCTTCTGAACTAATTTTGCTATTGGTCATTAATGAGTGTCGTACGATTTTCACACATAATCTCACAAGAGCATTAATTCTTTCCGGAAATTTTTTTGAGTGCATTCCAACAACGTCGTATTAATTTGCCCGAGCGGGATGCGAGGGCAAATTAGGAAGTGGTTGGAATGCACGAAAAATAATTTCCGGATATGAATTAATGCTCGAATGCAGATTCGGTAAGAAAATCGTAACGACACAAACCCTAAAAAGAAGTAATGTCTACCTACAAAAAATTTCCAAGAAATTTTGTTGTTGTCTGGGTTACGGCTCGTGAACTAATTTTTTTATTGGTCATTAATGAGTGTCGTACGATTTTCGCAATAATATTCTTGAACCGTTTATAAGCCAACTCCACGACGATGCAATTCAAAATGGTTATTTCCAACAATATTCTGCTACAGCACATGTTGCACAAGCTACTCTAGAATATTTGAGAGAGTTTTACGATGATAGACTAATTAGTAAAGACCGATTTCCTCCAAGATCGTGTGATTTGACACCTTTAGACTATTTTGTATTTGCATACCTAAAAAATTCAATTTTGAAAACTCCCGTGCACACCATAGGCGACTTACGAGACAACATTACCAGACAATGTCAACTAAGGTCTACACATTACCCTTTTGCGGTGACGTAACAATTTTCTCTCTTTATTTAACAATAAGAAACCGAGCAAAACAAAAAATCTGCAGTTTTTGGTCATATCTGCTTTAAGTATGGCTTGTTTTATAATACTGTCAATGTGACATTTGTCGAAAATAACAGTAACATAACGCGCAATAACAAGAACGCGAGCAAGCTTGAAATCTTATTTTAAGCTTTAGAAACTTCTTCGAAGAGGAGAAACGTAGGACTGCATAGGTCAAGAATTTCGTGCTTTGAATAATGTGCTATTTAGAGCATCCCTTACATTAAAGATTAGGTAGGTATATGTCAAATTCTTTCTAAAGTCTACTACCTGCGATCTAAATGATCCTTTTGAATTTCAATGTAATATAAGACATACGTTTTAAACGCTTCGTTTTGTTATTTCTGACGTCACAGAAAAAGGGTAGACTATAACTGATGAAAATATGTTGATACACGGTTTCGAAAACAACAAACGCCGGATCAACTCATGTTTAAATGATGCAGGCCACCATTTTCAGCATCTGCTGTAATAACTTTAATAAAAGACTGTGTCCTTTTATGTTTAGTATCCTTAGTTTTAATCATGTATTAGTATTTTATTGATTTATCACTACATTCTCACATTTTAAATAATGAAAATCTTTTTGAAAGGTGCCGCTTTGAATGACGTTTTATTTAAGGTTAGGTGGTACAAAGACGAACACAGATATGCAATTTATAATCCATAGCCGCCCCGGACGTAAAGACTTTTTGAACACCCGTCATAAATTGTAAAGCCAAAACCGAAATCACAACGCCTGGAAAAAGATCGTTAAAGAAGTCAAGGGGTACCATTGGCTGGGGTGCCAATCGTGACATAAATCTCGGAATGTTCTTTATTTGGAACTAGTGAAATCTCAAAGAGAAAATTTAAAGATACGGGTTGCCAAAATTACGTAGAAATGACGATGAAAGTCTCCTGCCAATATTTCGACGTACTGTTAGAATAGAGCGGTTTTTGCCATGCTCTGCTTGATAAGCCTCCTCCTTAAGACACACTCAATCTTCGTAATTTGTGCCTTTAATCTGTTGTGAACATTATCATATTATGTTATACACATGATAGCGCCATATGTGCGACGACTTTGACTAAAAAGATTTGGCACAGAAGACGGAAACTAATTATTAAAAAACCTAGATGTCGGAAATCGGAAGTTTGTGATTTACCAACACCTTTAGCGTAAACCGCAGGTGGGGCAAATGAGCCGAGCATTTAAGACTTAAAGGTGACAAGAAATAGAAAGTAAAAAATATAATTTGTTATTGTTTATATATTGAAATGGTTTTAAGCTCAAAATTTACCTCTGTATGCAGTGCGAAATATTTAACGAGGTCAATTAAATCACAGAATTATAATACTTGATGTAATTGCAATTTAAACAGTAGAAATTATTAAAAATGCATTGTAATGAGATGCAAGAAGCTTTATTTAGAGAGGATAAAGGCAAGCATAAACAAAGCGAATTTCAGAGGGTTTGAATTTGAGAATTGAGTAAAATAAAATAATTAAAATGATAGATTTGTGCATATTTAAAGCCAGAGCAAACGAAATTAATTGACACAAAAGGTTTGTTATGTGCATACTGAATGAGCGTAGAATTATTAATAGAAGTACAGGCCACTGAAAAGCAAGCAAGCGGAAAGGTAGTTGAAATCGAACGAGGACAAAATAAAAATTGAAAAGAGCAATAGAAAATGAAGGCAACTGAATAGAAGAAAAGCCAGTGACATGTGTAAAAAATGAACTCAAGACCAGTCCATTAAACAAAAACTAAGTGCTAAAGCAGAGTAGTGATTTAAAAAAAACGTTAGTGTGTACCGAAAAAGAAAAATTTTAGTTATAAGCAATAAAGACAATTTTTAGATTTAAGCAAATGTTAATAGTAAGCAATATGTTATCAAATTTTATTCCATGAATGTAAATTTGTTATCAAAATAAATTTTCATTTAACAATACCAGATCGCGGTAACATAGCAACGCGATGTTTTTTTGTTTATAAGAAAGGGAGAACAATTGAAATAAATTAATGAAGCTTGGGGCTAAAATTGTGCTCTACAAAATTAATGTTTTGACGTAATAAAAAAGTATTTACAAATAAAAAAAGTGTTCCATTTTATTGTCCAAGTGCCCAGCCAGCTGTGGAGACGTTTGTAGCAAGTTCAGCAACAAAAAATTTAGAAATTTTCTAAAACCATCTACGAGTGCACAACGGCAGCCGAGCACCTGAGATCTTCGACCATCGCTTTCGGCTCAATTAAGCTGAGGAACTTAGAGGTCTGCACTACGATAGCTCAGAGGGGTCTGCAAGAGCATCCTAAACGAGATTTGCTGCCAAGAGAGCTACTCCGAGACCGAAAAACGAACAGCGTTACCTGCGACCATCTCCGAGCCAAGTTCGGCTAGTTTTACAAGGTAGGATAGTGGCGATTTATTTGAGTGTCGGGGTCCCAGAAAGCTGATAAACTTGAAGATTAAACCCTTTGGAAGTAGTTCAACGTATTTCGAAGCGTCCGGCTACGCCCCGCCCCAATCTTCTTAATCTGCAAGGCCATTTTGGTAGAATTTTCAAGCCATCAGAAACAAGTGAATGCTGGCATCGGTTTCACGTCACAGATAAAACAAAAAGTGAGTCAGTTGTGGCAAGGTGGGAATTCTATTTGCTGAATTTCACTATTTAAATCGTAAAATTAACGCTGTTTGCACTGACGAAATTTCTGTGTTCAAACGTCAATTTGTGAGGTTAGAAATGATACGTACTAGAATCGCGCATATGAACTACATCGAGTCAAATTTTCTAAAACTAATTTTCAAATAAACTCGAATTCTGAATCCACCTGAGAAAAGCAGCTTTTATTTTAACTAGCCTTAAATTACTGACAAGCAAAGTTAGCACAATATAAAAATACCCTTAGAATTGGGGTGATTTGCCCTAATTATTATTTTCTAATTAAAAACGCCTTTCAATATATTATTGTAGTTTTACGTTGCGGTGCTTAATTTAAGCTATGTATTGTATACCTACAGCATTTAACCAAATTTGTATCTCTTACAATTAAGGAGATTCCCGTACTGGCCCTCTTTATGTTAGACACGCTGTATACTCTCCTAGAGTTAAGAAAACTAAAGTGAACAATTATGAATGCTAACACTGGATTAATCTTCAGGATAATGTAGGTCAGATGCAGCTTCAACACCGTTTTAGTGATTTTTAAAAATCAGAGTAGCTGTTTTGTTACAGAACCGAACAGTTGGCAGAAGTTTGGAAATCTCTTTTAACAGCTTCGTAGGTATTATCTTGTACTAGTTGCACTTGACCGATATGCTTATTATGGTTTTTAATTTGCAGGTTAGCACTCTCAAAAATTTACTTCCGTTGACTTCCCTCTCTCATAGATGTACACGAAGTGGTTTATTTATGTGTGTACGCTTACTAGGTATTTATGCAGTTACGTAGAAGTAGATAAGGTTGCTCAATTTTTATACCAGCCGCTTACGTTGTTTATCAATCGCATCTGTCATCTCAGGTATGTACCTGAGATGACAGACAATATAAAAAGAAATGATATCTTTAATTGTACTGAAATTCCTTTATTTTTGGATGAAAAATATGTAGATGTTGGGATATCAACAGCAAACATGACAAAAAGTTGCCTCTTTCCCTGCAGCTAGATAAACTTAACATTTGTTTAAAACAAAATATAACATTTGAATTAATTGGCCGTGCACAAACGGCCTGATTACTTCTTCTACCAAGAAAATTCAACTTATTAAAATTAGAAGTGATTAAAAATCTAAAATTACTAAAAACTAACCAACCCTAGCTATCCTAATAATATAAATTAGATAATTAATTGTTCATTAAATAAGGATTATTTAAAGGTCTCATGTGACATATGTTGGTCTATATTAATTGCTTATAATTTTATCACTTGTGTAAGTTAACATAAATGAAATCAATGAATTCAAAATAGAGGTTATTTTCTGGCTCTAAATCAAATTTCATATACGTTTCATGAAAAGTGATCACAATATTAATCTTTAATAAACATTGACACATTTCAAGTTTACATTTATCACTATAAAAGTCTTTCCTGTGCCGATAAAACCATTATTTTTTGCCTTTTAGCTATTTTGTGCATTGTAATAACTTTTTAACTCTTTCTCGCATAAAGTTTGAATTTTGAGGTGTTCATCCTACATTCACGATACATGATATACAAAACATGATTTAGACCTAGAGCTACCCTATGAAACATCAAATCTGATTGAAAGACTACAAGTCAATGAAATTTCAGCCCAATCCGCAGCAATATAACTGGGGTAGAGTTAATCGTAAAATAGCTCTAAGAACTACATGATATAATTTCAAAGGTTTTCAGGTATTTCTGATGCTCAACTTACAAAAGCTAACTTATTGTAATTATCTGAACTAACAATGCACCATTCTTTAAATAATCAATAATACGGTCACATGGTTTGATGGTTTTGTGTTATCTAAACTTACATTTTCGTTTTGCTCGTTTTAAGGTAAATTGCTTTTACATTTACATGCATAATTCGAGTAACATATTTGCAACCCACCATAGTAAGTTTAATTATAGTACAAATATTCTGGCAAGGTCACTCAAAAAAGCGTAAAAAGCATGACACAACTCTCAGAAAGCAAATCCAAGATCAAGGAGAAATAAAATTTTAAAAAATTTGCTTTATAGCCAGAGTCTTATTAGTTGCCTTGTACTTATTTTGTGCGTACTACAGTTGTTGATTGCAAAATCTCTTTATACTCAAACTATGTCAATTTTAACTGTTCCGTACAGTAATTATTCTTTCTCATATATCAATTAATTAAATTCAAATGTGCTGTATCTATGTTGGTCCCTATCCATTGCAATATGCATAACAGATGCATTAAATAACTTATGAATCACTAGTTATTTTACGCAATTAACAATAATATGCATCCCATGTACAAAAAAATTTTTTAAATACCTGCTCTGATTAGTTATTGCTCTGGATTATGCTTAAATCAACAACACTCTTTTTAAAATTTCAATACAAACATGTTTGCACGATTTATCGACAATCAACGTATTACTAACAATAGCTGCTGATAACTACTTCGATAGTTTCGCTAAGTTATCTTTATATTATCAAATCTATTATTAAATTAAATCATTATACTTGTCTATACAAATAATAGTATGTAGCCGCTGAAAGTAATCCTGGGATTGGTTGCTGACTAACTGTTAAAGCAATAATAATATATCAACTGCCTCTACTTCTACTTCACTCAATTTCCGAAATGCCCCGAAATTCGCGCAATTGCCGAATTAACTTGCACAATTTTAGCATCGCCAATTTCATTTCGGCAATTCAGTAAAATCAGGATTCGAGTCTAGCATGTACATGCTAGACATATACTGGAGTAGTTTTTTTATCATATAATATTAGTTCTATATCAATGGTTAATATTTTTAAAAAGAATCAATTGTAAATTTATCTTTAAAAATCATACATTTTGATGTTTCTTTAAAACATCTTCAGTTCTTGCAGAAATATCTTCGTTTCTATTTACTTAAAGATATCATTTAATAATCAACTCAACTTCATGCCCAACAGTAATGATTTTTCTCCTTATTTCCAAAATATAATAAGTCAATATTCATTTCATAGAAATGCTTGTTATTATGGTCTACATAACGAAACACGGTAATATTAATTTTACTATGTGATTCAAATTGAATTTTGAAAAAAAATGCATTGCTTTAAAATATAATTCACTTGTATATTCCTGCTTATTATATTGGATTAATCTATCTGCATGTTTTTTTTACTTGATATAAAGAGGATATTACATTGTATATCATTTATTATCGTTTCCACTTAAAGATGTATATTAATAAATTCTTGTGTAACTTATATTTTTCCACCCAGATCTTTTTTCTTGTACCTACTTCATCACATCCTGATATAAATAAATCCCTTTTTTTATCCCAGTATACCTCCAGAACATTTTTTCTCTTAATATAACATTTTAAAATTTATGTAGCGTTGTAAAGTATTCATTTTCCATCTTCATAAATTTACATTCTGTTTCTAAACAGATTTTTTTTTGTGCAAATGTACGAGTACCCATTTGAGTTTCCATTCGGGTTTTCTCGATATATTTTCGGCGTATGTCACATTTGATTTTTTCACTCTTCTTTTCTTTGGTTTAACAAATAAATCATCATCAAATGAATATATTTTGTTTATGAAATCGCTCTTCAACTTTAACACTATTTTATTAATTTTGCTTTACCATATTTTTTAATGTATCTTATACTTAAGAATTCCGTAATGTTATGCACCTAGCTCAGGTAAATAAAGATTATTCAAATTAATTCGTTTCATTGATTATAGCAAAAAATCGAGCAAACAATTTTTAGTAAAATAATAAATTCAAATCATTTTGACGAAAATGTGTTTGTAAATGTCGTTTAAAATTAGTCTTGGTATAATATCTACCACGATCGCACAATAAACGAATAGAATGCACTCATTTTTACTTGCTTTTACAATAAAGGAAGTATTGGATTCACTCCAAAAATTCGAAATTGAGTTTTCAACAGATCTTCACGTTTTAGAGTCCCCTGATCCCAAAAAACATATTTTTTTTTCATTGGTCTGTCTGTCTGTCTGACTGTGTGTCGGTGTATCTGCCTGTGAACAGAATATCTCAAAAACGGAAAGAGGTATGGCTTTGAAACTTCATATATAAGTTTTGTGTACTATGTAGATGCGATAGCAAGATTTTGAAGAAAATCGCATAACCGGAAGTAGGTGTTTACTCTTGTAATTTTTCAGTTTTTTTCAATTTTTTCAAAAACGGCTTAACGATTTTTTTTAAACTTTACATATTTATTACATTTTTAATGTGTATTGATGTGATATAGGTGATTTTCCAGTTGAACACTTCTAAAATGGGTTTCTTTTGTTTTTTTTTCAATTTTTTTATTAACTCCTATTTTAAATAGAACACCCGGTATATTATTACATTTTTGAATTGAGCTTAAAATTCTAGAGAAAATTTGTCTCTTGAACTAACACTCTATTTTGTACCGTTTTTGTAAAATTTGTAATTCTTGAAAATGTTTGACAAATGCTTAAAAATTTAAAATCAAATTTTTGGCTAATTATAAGATCACCGTAAAAGGAAGTTGTGTGCCTGTATCACACCAGATTTTTGACATTGTTTACATGTTTCTTTATATATACTTTTATAGTTATAAAAATCACCTGGTCGTTTTAATTCTAAACAGCAGAACAACGAACAATGGTTTAATTCCGGGTTACAAGCTCCACCACAAGGAATTTTAAGCAAATCCACTTTTGCTACAGTTAATGTACTATGTTTGTACATTTTAAATTGATTATACATACTGTGTATGGTCTTAGGCTCACGACTCGACTCTGTTAGCAGTGCAAATTAATGAACATTTCAATAAGCACAGAGTTGAGGTGTTTTATATAACTGCAATGCTAAACTTAAATTTCAAATAATAAATGCATTGGTAAAGAGATGCCAGTAATAATAAAGTAATTAAGTAAGGAACGCAAAAGGCAAGCTTGTTTTCCACAGGAGTCGAAGTTGACTTTCAAATAAATTAAATAATAGGTTCGGGCTTAATGAATAGCCGAACCGAAAGAAATTAATAGTCAAAAAAATCTGGTGTGATACACTCACACAACTTCCTTTTACAGTGATCTTATAATTAGCCAAAAAATAGATTTTTAATTTCTAAGCATTTGTCAATAATTTTCAAAAATTATAAATTCTACAAAAACGGTACAAAATAGAGCTTTAGTTGAAGAGACAAATTTTCTCTAGAATATTAAGGTGAATTCAAAAATGTAATAATATACCGGGTGTTTTATTTAAAATAGGAGTTAATAAAAAAAATAGAAAAAAAAACAAAAGAAACCCACTTTAGAAGTATTCAACTGGAAAATCACCTATTTCACATCAACACACATTAAAAATGTAGTAAAAATGTAAAGTTTAAAAAAAATCGTTAGAGCCGTTTTTGAAAAAATCTAAAAAACTGAAAAATCACAAGAGTAAACACCTACTTCCGGTTATGCGATTTTCTTCAAAAGCTTGCTGTCTTATCTACATAGTACGCAAAACTGCGTGAAGTTTCAAAGCCATACCTCTTTTCGTTTTTGAGATATTCTGTTCACAGGCACACACACAGACAGACAGACACACCAATGAAAAAAAATATGTTTTTTGGGTTCAGGGGACTCTAAAACGTGAAGATCTGTTAAAAACTCAATTTAGAATTTTTGGGGTGAATCCAATACTTCCTTTATTGTAAAAGGAAGTAAAAAGGTTTGGTATGTGCAAGTAAAAGAAGCGTAGAATTCAATAAAGCTAGTCAGTGAAATTGGTGAGGATTCTAAAAAGGTAAAGAAGCCAGAATAAGATAACAATACATTTGTTAAAGAGCAATTTGAAAGAGCATGCAGGTGGACATGAGAAGGCAATTAGAAAAGCAGGCAAAAGGATATGAAGAAAGCAATTGAGAAGCAAGGAACTCTTAAAATAATCAGTGCATTGAACGGTTGTGAAAAGCAGAGCAAATGATATAACGTGTTTGTGTGTGTGGCTCAAATAAACGATTTTTAAATCTAAGAAACAGACAATACATTTAGTTTGTAAGAAATTTGAAGATTTAAAACTATATTATTAGACTTTTTTTAGAATGTATTTAAATTAACCAAAACTTATTTCCGTTTGTATTGTAACCGATGTAAGCGATAGATTCTAAGTTGTTTTAATGACGGCAAAAAAGGAAGAGAACAAATGAAATAAATTAAGATTGACAGTGTAAGAATTGTGCTCCACTTTAATGATACTTTTAATATAATAAAAGAGCATTTTACAAGTAAAAACGTTTACCATTTTATTGTGCAAGTGTCCAAGTTTGTGTGGTATTCCGCCACATAAAAATAAAAATTTTTCACGGGGGACCTTCCCGAGGATTCGCCAGCCGATCCAGCTCGAGATTTCGACAACTGTGTCCGGCCAAGATAACAATCCTAAGCCAGGGGTCTGTACTGCAACACTGTGGGCAGCATTGCAAAAGTGCCTCCGACAACATCTACAGCGGGAAAAGCCGTTCCAGAAGCCGCAACCAACAGGTCGTCTCCGAGCATCGTTGAAAGCCGCAGAATATAGGATACCCAAATTTGCCTAAAATATAAGAGTGTGGGGTTGGATTTTGACGTGTATCTGAGAGGAGGCCTTACTGAAGAAGATTCGCACATTTCCTCGGCCACAGCGAAGGCGCAGTTCGAAAAATAAGCGGTTCCCCAAATTTGAGGTTAAGCAAACGAATTGAAGCCACAGGAAGCGTCCGATAAACAATTGCTAAATTTCCGGCCGCGTCCATCTGACGTAATGGAACAAATTAATGCCTATAACAAAAGCTGTTAATTACCGCCAAAGTGCAAAGATTTACATATTTACCGTGCGAATTCTCATAATTACACTGGTTTTAAACGTCAAATACCGCAGACTTGCATACGTACTCCATTTTGTAAATTTTTGACAGCATTCCAAACAATTGGCTACCGTGCATTGGAACTAAATGCGGTAAACAGAACCGTATAAGATAATTCGTAATTCACAATCAACTAGGAACCCAACTGAGATTAACAGAGTTTGTTCTTTACTGAGAGCTAGAGTTCATTTATAATTAATTGCAGGTAAATAAAATATTAAAAGGGAATACAACCATTTATTTTGAACAAGTAAATTAAGTACAACTCATATTTAGTCAGCCTAAGAATTGAATTACGGGCAAAGTTCCGTACACAGTAAAATATTAAACCTAGCATTATGCACATTGGATTTTTGCTCTAACTTACAATTTAATTAATTAAATAATAATGTTAGAGACTCAATTAGAGCATTCCATATCAATACATATTCTTGTATACTAATCGTTTAGTCATGATTTGCTTTATTTCTAATGTCGTTCACTCTTTTTTAGAACATTTGCCATGCCTTTTGGTGGTCATTATATAAACGATAGACTTAATTTAAGGAAAAAGAATGATTATCCACATATAGTGCGTGCCAAGACACACTGACCTTTTTGAGGTCAAACTGTAATATAATTTATAACCTTTAAACAGTAAACCTCATAATTCAAGAATATGTGACAGGTATAATGCAAGTAAATTTACTTGTAATAAAAAAAACAGAATCTTATTGGAATGTAATAAAATATACGCAGTACGAAGTTAGCTCTGACTGAGTACCTACAGACGTGAATTAAGGTCTTGGCGATAAAATACCTGTTTACGGATTTTATCCTAGCATATTCACGTAGTTTCTAGTGCAGACTGTTAAATTGTAAAGGAAGAGTGAACAGTTTATTAAGTGGGTAAACAAATAAAGTGGTATTTGGAGGAAATTAGTGCCTAAATAAATGTACCACAAAGTGCGAGAGCGAGTAAGGTTACTGCTGCATGTTTAGCATGCTGCATGAGAACAAGGCCGCCGGCTGGCGCTGTGATAACGACTATCTTAAGGTGGTTGAACGAAGGCGACAACGATGAAAATACAATAACAAAGCTGTGAGGAAATCGAATCAGAAACAATCAAGATAAGAAGAAAAATAATTAAGTTCCCAATGAGGAAAAGTTGAAAAAGCAGCAGGCTAAAGACATGAGGAAATCAAGAACAATACGGATGAAATTACGGAATTGAACGAGGAAATGAGACAGAGACAAAATGAGTGGTTAACTGGCAATGATGAAAAGGAGAAAAAGAGATGCAACATAGTCATAAATAGGATCCAATTTACTGAAAAAACAAAGAACAAGCGGCAAAGCAATTTCTCAGCGACAAGCTAGAAGTCGATGTGGAGGTTAACAGAGTGACCACCTTCACCAACAAGACTAAGTGAAAAATAACCATATCGGGAAAACTGGACTAGAAAACAACAGATATGAGTAATAGCACTTTATGTAAGAAGTCCGGAAATACCATCTTTACATGACGCGTACAGGCCTGAAAGCCTACAAGTCCTGCAAAGGGCATTTCGGATGAGTTACGCACAACATTTTTAGGCACCTGCGTTTCTTCTTAATTTTACCGTTTCATTGAAACATTATACCTTCGTAAAAATCTAGAGATATTTGTATTTGATTTCCTTAGTAACTACAGTCGACAAATATTGCAAAGCAATGAAAACGTTAATTTTCCAAAATAGACATGTAAAGAAATACTTTCCGACCTAAAAATTGTACAGTAATGTATGATTTTCAGGGTGGGTGCCTAAAATAGTAGTTTACTCAACAAGTCTGAAAGTATCTTTACAGGACGCTTAGGCACATTTCAGGCCGCTTCCGAAGGTGAGGCATAAAAACCTACAAGTCCTGTAAAGGACATCTCTGGATGAGTTACGTAAATATTTTCTAGGCACCCGTTTCTTCTTCATTTTATCTAAATATTGAAACATTACAATATGAAACAAACATTGAATTTTCGTAAAAAGCTAGAAAGATTTGTAATTTATTTTCTTAGAAACCACAGTTAACAATTATTGCAAACCAATCAAAACGGCAATTTTTTAAAATAGTCCTGCAAAGGAAAACTTTCCAAAATCAACCTGTAAGTGCTTTCTGGCCTACAAATTGGACAGTATTGCATCATTTTCAGTGCAGGTGCCTAAAGAAAGTATAAATTAAAGGATACCAAAATATATGTGGACAATGATATGACTTGGAAGGAGCGACCTATACAGGCGGAAATCAGAAAGATCGCAAGAGCTGAGAGAGGAAAATGAAATAAAATAAAAGGCGCAATGAAAAAACAGTAAAAAAAATTTAAAAACCCAAACAAACAATCCGGAAGACGAAAAAAGCAAAGAACATGGTAAACGAGAATATATTGAAATATGAAAAATTAGTACGTAGAATGTAAGGGGAATGAATGGCAAAGAATTTGAACTAATGAAAGAGTTTAAAAAACAGATCTAAGAAGTATAGGACTAACCGAAACCAACAAAAGAAACGAAATAGTGGCGAAAGTACAGGTAAAGATTATCTGATAATTTATGGAGAAGTGCAAGAGTGGCATTTACAAAAAGAATTTCTTAAATATGTGAGGACCTGGGAATATATCCGACAGACTATTAAAGTGGAACTAGAACTAGACAAAGACTATGCGAAAACCATAATAATTGCTTAGGTCTTTGGTGAAAATGATAGAGTTAATGAGAAACCAGGGGCGTGCTGGGCCGCCGGGACACCGGGCAAATGCCCGGTGGCCTGCGTTCGTCAGTGATTTGATGACCTGCGCCCTTAAATTGAGAAAATTCCAAAAATCCCGAAAAATAAAGCAATTATGAATAGACATACAAAAAATTTAGAAGTCATGATGTAATGTAATAGAGAGCCAGCCGCCAACAAATGATTACCATTCTTATTATTGTTATGACGTCGGTCCGAGCGCCGTGCCTCGATATAAATATGTTTGGGTTAAATGTAATAGAACTCTATATTGTGTTTATCATGATTACCGCGATAAGACTGAAATGACACCACTATGCACTATCGGGTTGCATGGAATTGATGAATGGATCTAACCGGTGAAAGACTGCGAAAGTGCCAAGTATTAATTCAGGGCTGTCCAACTTCAAGGGGTTCAAGGGCCACTTTAAAACAATTGAAGGTTATGAGGGCCGCACCATAAAATGTGTCGTATGCGACTTTGTGAGTTATTTGTAATAAATATAAAACATGTATATTTCATTACTACTTTATTTATTCAAGAAGCTTAGGTTACATTACAAAAAGCATTGAAACATGAAAGATATATACAGGGTATTCCCTGAGGTAACCGACAAACTTACACCATATGTTCTCAAAGCGATTCTAAACAAAAAAAATCATATTCACTTTAGGTTAATTCCTTTTCGTTCTTGAGATACCGACAAAATAAAAAAAACATCAATTATTGTAAATTTACGTATAGAGATGTGACGTTTCACCCCCTTACTAAGGGAGTCAAATTTTTACCCCTCGGGTTAAGCTCAAATCGGAGAAATACGTTCACTCAAATACATATTCACATAAAACACCAGATAATTACCAAAACAAATGTTTTTAGCTAGTTACAATGATTAATTAAAAATGACTCTGAGTTGTACATTATGTAAAATTAACATGTTCTTCTGCAACGGTGTCTGGTTTTGTGGGTCGAGCTGCAACCCAATGCACCGGCGAGTGTTGCGGGTCCCTATTGGTAGTCCGCCGGTACGCACGCCGATTCTTCGGGGAATGAGCTGAGTAGCTCTTTTGTTCCTGCAAACTTGACCTTCCACTCAGCAGTGATTTTAAGCTGTAATTTTCCAGTGAATTTAGCGATTGTAAGGGTTACCTGGGGCGGGCGTTAGTGCCTAAATTCTGGTGCAGTGGTTGCTGGTACCTTACGACGGCCAGGCGTCGTTCTTGGTGCGAACGCGGTGTCAAATCCTGCAGATGATTTTTTTTTCGCCTTGAGCCGGAAAATGATGTTGACATTCCCCCGATAGGGAATTTGCGGGCTGCGGAATCGATCGTCTAAGTCCAGGAATTCGCCTTTTAATGACAAAAAAGAGGCCCTACATGTGAGTTTATGAAGGGCGGCTACAGGACTCTAACCGCTCACAAGCGGGGTAGATGCTAGGATTTCTACATTTCACCTCTCGGGGGGCCCGGGATTTGCGTTTACAAATTAGGCGGTCGGAAATGGCTTTTAAGCAGTTAGCCCTGCAAAACAGTACAACGTATTAAAACAGGGTTAAAGTCTCAGGGATTCGATTTCCCAAGAAAGTTCAACAATCAAGGTAAAATCGAATTCTAGCGGTCTTGCTCTTGCGGAAAATTTGAACTTCTCGGGCTGACAGTACAACACGTCATCTCCCTTGAAGCCTGGTCTGGTAAGGGTTGGAGGTCTACTCCGTTAGACAGTTCAGCGTGTCAGACCGGAGGGCTCAGGTAGAAAAGGAGAGGACAGGATCAGGACTGGTGGGCTCAAGGGGGAATTCGATCCGGGGGCCGCAAAAATATCATGGCGGGCCACATTTTGGACAGCCCTGTATTAATTCATTCAGTCTTCGCGTCACGCCTACTACCCCCAACAGTACCTAAACTTGAAACTTTTTGGCACCATAGACATCATGGATAAAAAACGTAAGGGTGGCGCGAAAAGATTGCGCGATAAAAAAAGATGTTGCAAACGGAAGCCGAAAAGTGTGTAAAATTAGACAGTTTCATTAATAAACCCAGCTCAGTGACGGAAAAATGAGCATTATTCAGACTTCTACTCCAAGTGAACGTTCTACGAGCAGTACTGCAAATGAGGTTGACTATACCACAGAAGATATTAGGGTGGAGACAGAAGAAACGGAAACCAACAGTGTTTCGTGTGATCATCGTGCTAGTACGTCAGTTTCCACCAGCATACAGATAAATCAAACAATTTTAGAAAACGTTCAAGTGGAAGAAGTGTCCCAGAAAGTGTTAAACTTCTTTGTGAAACCAACAGAATCTGATATTGATTTATTTCTCAAGAAGCATCCACAACAAACATTTAATGATACGACGGTACCATTCTCCGCACAAAAAGCTTTTTTGTGTGAAAATGGGTTCAATCGGAAGTGGTTAAGTTATGATTCAGAAACTTCTAAACTCTTTTGTACTCTATGTTTATGTTTCTCAAAATCGTGAGATAAAAATTCTTTTTGCGACGGGGCTGACGATTGGCGGCATATTTACCAAAGAATTAAAGAACATGAGCTTAGTAGAGCTCACGAAAATTGTGTTGAATCATATATTATGAAGTCAAAAAATAAAGACATCGAAAGTCTTCTATTTCATGATCAAAAAATCTCAGAAACGAACAAGTTAAGAAAAAGCGACTAGTTCTAGAAAAAATCATTGATATTTTAAAATTATTGGAAGATGAGGTCTCAGTTTTCGAGCGAAAAAAAAGAAGGAGCTTATACATTGGAGATCCCAACTTGGACTATGGCAATTTTTTGGACTTAATGATTCTTCTTGGTAAATATGACTTAGTATTAAGTGAACACTTGACAATGGTAACTGATAAAAGTAAAGAAGCACGAAATCATTACTTAAAAAAATCAGAACCAAGTTTGAATAAACGCAAACGGGGTAGGAGAAATTTGCTGACACTTTTGTCAAATAACACAATAGGTCTTATTATTCGAACAATTTCCTCATTAATTAAAGATGGTGTAGCAACTGAAATCAGAAAAGCAAAAATGTTGTCTGTGGAACTTGACACCACGCAAGATATTTCAGTTAAAGATTACTTTGTTCAAGTTTTTCCGTACCTAAAATCAGTATCTAGTTTTCAGAGGAAAAAATAACCTTCTTCGAAAATTTAGGCTAAAACTGGGTGTTACAAGGAATTTCATCACATAAGATCTTTTGATAAGAGAATAACGAAACCTTACGAAAGGTTTTCGAGTATGTTATGGTGTATCGGTGTAAGGGTAGTATCCCGGTTTTTGTAACAGCCTGACGAAACTACAAGAATGTGAATTTCTTGAAATGAAACAACGTGTGGATTTTTTCACTTTAGGTATAGAACATAATTTATAAAAATTAAAACACAATGGAAAATTTAGAGCGTGTTTAATTTGAAAGAATTTTCTTTCTTGTAGTTTGAGGAAGCTGTTATAAAAAAATGGGTACAGCATAGGCAAAAAAAAGCCTTAAGTATACCACAGAAGATCGTATGATATGAATTTTCTTGTAAAACCCCGTTTCTGTTTGAATTTTCAGAAAATATTTTTTTTTCTGAAAAGGTATCGATTGAAAACATAAAGAAAATAAGCTCTATTTGAAAAAATAGAGTTAGGTGCCACCCAGAATTAAATGGGACACCTCATATGATTAGAAGAAGTGACGAAGAAGTTTCTTAGATGAAACTTTTATAATTACAAGAATTTTTTTAAACATTTTCAATAAAAAGCGCTACAGAGCTCGGACTCTTAGGTGGGACACCTGTAAGCAAAAATTGGTTGGGGCCTGGCCTGCTCTGCCCTCTAGGCCCGGCCTGCATTGGTTTGCCAGCACGCCCCTGTGAGAAACATAAATGCTGGGAGACCTATAAGCGGCTGCTAAAGTTAGCAAAGATACAAAATGGAAAAGTATAATCGGTCCCTACACCGAAGATACAACATATAACAATGAACAAAGAGTACTAGAGTTTAGTATGTATAATGGCCTTATAGTAGCACACATATTCTTCCAATACAAAGAAATTCACAAGATATCGAGACAACTTCTAAGTAAGAACGATAAATCTACAACTGACTACTTTTTGATACCGAGAATTAGCCCGAAAGAGATAAATGATGTTCGAGTCACAAGAGGTTTGTTAGAACAATTTAGCTCAAATTCTAGCATTTTCACGATTCACGCAAGTAAAATTTGTAATTCAGCTATGTACCCAACCCTAGCAGCACACTATCTACCAAGGATATTAGTTAGTAATGTCTATGGGATAAATTAATGTCACACTTTTAAATATTGGCCATATATATAAAAATACATCAATAGTATATCTGTTGCCGATCTTACCTAGATGTTAGCCGCAGATATCTGCTGAATATATCTTACAAATATCCCTCAGATATTTTTAAAGGATGTATTTACTATATTAGCAATCGGTATTCGCCAGATATAGGTCGCGTACATCTGCTGGAGATATCATGCAAATATGCGCACTATATTGGCAACCAATATGCTCTAGATGTTAACCGCGCACATCTTCTGAATATATCTCACCGTTATCCGCTTAATATTTCTAAAATGTGTATACACAATATCAGCAAGGAATATTCTCTAGATGCCAGTCGCCTAGATCTCCTATATATATATCTTACAAATATCGGTAATTTATTTATAATAGGATGTACAGATGTTCACCGTATATTGCCAAACCATCTAAACTGAGTGTCCCGTGCAATTTTATTCATCTCGCTCGCTATTGGGAAATTGATAACAGTAAGAGAAATGTGATTGGTTAAATTAGACAAGTTGCATAATTTAGGCTTTTTCAGATGCCGTTTACTGATTTATAATTTACTGGATACTTCTTGAAATATCTTGAAAAACAACTGAAAATCAATTTTTGTTTCTTCAAATATTCCAATATTTTAAGAGTATGTGTGAGGCTATACGTTTTATTCTCTGAATCGTGTTCTTATACAACATGTTTTTTAAATGTTTGAAGAAAACAAAAAACCCAATTTTCAATATTTCATAAACTAGTGAAAAATTAAAAAAGCATAGACGGATTTTGAAAAGGCCATAAATTATGCAACTTTTTTCTAATACAACCAACGTTTTCATTTCTCATCATTATCAAAATATCCCAGTAGGGAGCTAGATAAAAAGAATCGCTCGATAGCCAATAGTTATTACTTTGATTTATTTGACTTGTCTGAAACTCAATATCGATACAACATGCTTTGTTAAATATCCTGCTTATGTCTCTTTGCACTATTAACTATATGTTTTTTATTAGGTGCTGTTCAGTTGATATTAAAAAACTGGCGTTAATGCTATTTGCTTTTTATATAACATATTATGTATGTATAAGTAATATAATAACATTATATTCTTCATTAAAATTGTTACACTAATTGTCAACAACATTTATTAAATTTTTGTACACATATATATTACATTGTAGTTTGCCTTAGCGTTTTATCTTTGGAATTTGCTAGATATAGAGCTACGGATTTTCGGATTTCCACCTCAGTAGTAGTGGGGTATCTTTGCCACTAGCATCTGAAAAAATACATAATATGCATTAATTTGAAGTTTACTTGGCTCATTTTACAATTTTCCCACATACACCAACCATTGTGTTACTATAATACAATATTTACAAAAACAAGCAATGGAAATTCATTACAGAAATGGGAAAAGTTAATGTTGTCTAAGCAGCAGTGGCAAAATTTAATTATAAAATCAAATAGGCTTTGTTTCGGGTGCCACTAACTATGGACTGTTTCCAAATTACCGACGAAAAATGGGTGTAGGTACTGATTATGCAGGAAAAGAAAGAGAAAATATAGTTCCGGAAATGCTTTCTTAGGAGTGACACTCTGACTCAACGGTTAGCGGACAATTGTACTACTCATTTAAGATTTTATATTTATTTATGTTTGAATAAGTGCGCCATAGTGTCTTATGTGAAGGTCACATCAATCTGTCCCAAAAATCACGTTTTTCATACAAAGAACTGCAAATCGTTATAATTACAAGAACGTCTGGGTGTTTTTCTAAGAGGTGAAAATAATTTTTTGGATAAGCAACAAAAAAGTTCCAATAAACATAAATTTAAAATTTTCTGGCTTAATGCCTCCAAAAGGTAGAATAATTCCAACAGTTCAGATCTTCCGGATGTTGCAATTCATTCAAAACTATATTTATAGAAACTTTTCTTTTTTTTTGCATACCAACAATAACTGCAAATAGAGTTAGACTTCAAACGGGCAACTTTTTCTTTTTCGCCAGGCCAGAATAAAATGTTGCCGCTTCTGCTGTTAACAGGTTTCCCATTTGCAAGTAGATCGACTTGTGTGTTGTTTTACCACTTACTAGGTATAATAGCTGAGTCTGAAACACAAAAAAGAAATATAACTGTAAAGTTCTTAAAACAAAAAATAAGTAAATTTGAATACTAATATGCATGTACTTAATTTTTATGTTTGCAGTCTATCATTAATAATTGTGCTTAAATTTATAGCAGAATCTTGTTGATCAATAGTTCGAATTAATACTACTGTAGCATTTGTAGAAATCTGAACAACTTCAACTTTCGGTGCAATAATTCGTTTTATAAAGTGACTTTTTGCTTTCTTATATTTAGACGACATGGTTGGGGTAATAGAGTAATTAATACTTTTAACAATTAAACTTACCTCTACTGGTTTTCTTAAACACAAAATCACTTTTTGAGCACTTCCACAAAAATTTGTAGTTGCAACACAAAATCTGAAACCAAACTGAACACTAGAAAGAAATTCACCCTCCATTATGAGAAACTCGTAAGGAAGTTGCTATTTCTAAGAACTAAGTACCTGTTTTAAGCTGCTTACAATAGCAGCAGGTAGCTTTCTCTCTTATACTCTGTAACCGGGTGCTTTTTAAACGGGAACAAATTTCGGATTCGCTATATGTCTATTCTGTTAAATATTTTTTTAATGCAGTTTTCAATTGTTATGATTTTCGCATTCAAAGTTTTGTTTTAGAAACGTATTATTGCGTGTAGGTAGCATATACATGTATAAAGTGATAAAATATTTATTATTATTTAGAAACTCGAAAAAATTTCTCATTAATCAATTATTTGCATTTCTTATTTTTATCTATGAAAATCTAATGGTACGCGTATGACAAACAACTCGATTAACATTTGAAGGTAAAATAAACAGTAAAAGTCAGCAAATATAATAAATAGATCTTCGCCTTAAATAATGATTAAGCAAAAATGGGCCATTAGAATTAATGGCTTTATCAAATACTGCCCGGTCAAGTCCTTAATTATAACAACACATAATTATTTAAAACAAAAATTATTGTAAACAACAAATTAACGCAAAACTACGATTTACGTTCTCACGCATTATTAACTTAACCTGTTCACTTGCGAACTACGCAATAAGCATCCTAAATTGAAAACAATAGAGAGATTTATATTAAAGTACGTAATTAAGTGACAGGTGATACATTATCAAACTTAAGATGGGTATCACTTAATTACTTATCAATGTATTATACAATAAATATCCACATATATTTAAGTTTTGTAGATTCTGCATATTTTTAGAAATTCTTAATTTGCATAAAATATAAGTATTGTAAGATTTTTTGCATTCAAATCAAAATGTTATTAGGTACTGTTGTTGAAGTAAAATATTTGAGATCGCCGGGTATCCCCAAAGTTGGAAATGTGTCCTATAAGTCATGTTAATTAGCTATAAGCTTTTAAAAGCATCATCATCAACCAGGCAAATTCTTCTAGCATGATTGCAAGAATTACGGCCATAATACGTCGTTAGTGACTAAGAAACTTTCACATTCCTGAGCTATTTACTAAACGGTCCTTTTGTTTTTTGAAAATTCTTACTCTTTTACACTACCATCATTTTGTAGTACGGTTGTCTGGAGTGTTATGAAAATAATTCAAAATTTAATTACAGTTTTACAGGTTTTACTAAATTACACCTTCAGTTTACTTTAATTAATCATGGGACGTTGAAAGGGTTTTCTTGGAAGATATTGCCGACGAATCTTAGGGCAAAAATCCAACGACAAAAATATGGTAGTCACATAATTTCTTTAAATCTTAAAAATAATCAGATACGAAAGGTTCGTGTACACTAATGCAGATTCCACCGATATAAATGTTCATGTATATTCTATACAGGGTGTAAATTAATTGTGGAGTAAAGTACACGTGGTGATGTTAGTCATAAAATTCTGAGTCAAGATATATTATAACTGTATATTACAACTTTTATAATCAAGATGTTATTAACTTTCAGAATATTAATTAAACAGTGTCGTGATAATTTGATACATCCTGTGTATTATTATACAGGGACGCAGTATACAGGGTATAAATTAGTTGTGGAGCAAACTACACGTGGCAATGTTAGTCATAAAATTCTGAGTAAAAAATCTTAATACTAAAATGTTGAATTGGTCTTCATGAGCCTTCACGAGCGGTAGATAAAAAACATGATTTTTTTAGGGTAAAGTACCTTTTCTGTTTTAAATATGTGAAAGTATCTTTAAGAAAAGTTGTTCAAAATATAAAATTATGGTCCCATACAAAATTTCAGAAATATCGGGCTACTTTTATGAAACCGTGTTACCGCAAAAGTACCTACTTCATCTAGTACACAGTTTCATAAAAGTAAGCCAATATTTCTTAAATTTTGCATGCGACCATAATTTTACATTTTCAACAACTTTGCTTGACGATAGTTTCACATATTTAAAACAGAAAATGTATCATGTTTTTTATTTGCCTCTCGTGAGGGCTCATGAAGACCAATTAAACATTTTAGTATTAAGATTTTTTACTCAGAATTTTATGACTAACATTGCCACGTGTAGTTTGCTCCACAACTAATTTATACCCTGTATACTGCGTCCCTGTATAATAATACACAGGATGTATCAAATTATCACGGCACTGTTTAATTAATATTCTGAAAGTTAATAACATCTTGATTATAAAAGTTGTAATATACAGTTATAATATATCCCAGTAAAGGGATGTTATATCTACATAGTTTTTTAATAAATCAGCTATATACAGTAAACATCCTAATTAAATATTGTTTTTAACCCTTTATTAATTATCCTATAAATATTGCTTGTATCTTGTATAAATACATTTGTTTGTAAATCTACCAGTGATATCATTCTAATATTTGCAATATATAACACAACCAAGTCAGTTCGAAATATACAGCAGATATCCGTTATTAATCGGAATCCAATACCCGCTACATCTAATTTTATAATATCCTCCTAATATTTGGGAAATCTCAGTTAAATGTAAACATTTTTAAATATCCTAGAGATGTTGTTTGCATATATCTTTGGTATATTGCTCATATCCCATTTTAAAATATCATGCTAATATCCATTATATCTCACATTATTTTAGTGACAAATGATATCACATCTACATTACAGAAATATAATATGTATATTTGGTGCTGCTAGGGAATACTTTCGTCCATCAGATATTTTCTTCCGCCCAGTTTATATGCTAGCGCATAGCAGTTCGTTTATATTCGTCGAAATTCAGTTATAAATTCATCCTTTGTTCTCTTTTGCAAACAATGCAGTTTCAACTTACCGATTTCTCCGTATTTATTGTTGTTCTGTCACACTCAAGGTTCCCTTCAAGTTTCGTGATAAGTGTTAAGTCAGTATTTCATTAGCGCAACGTCTTTCCCATGTTTTCGCACAAGCAAAAGAGAGAACACAGCTTAAGTAGCGCAAGTAGCGCGTGCGTCTGGCATTCGGTTCGAGAATCTTCTCACGCAACAATAAGAAGTCGGCTTGCAACTTCCGCCTTAAGAGGGTCGAAAAATGTGCCGTTTATTTTGCGCCCCGGCCGCCTCGGCTGGGGCCGCGCTGTTTCGTTAAACTAACTGTGTAGAATTATCTGTGTACCTTTCGCCGATTTGTAGGACTATGCAACTGTTTGCTCTTGGTCGATTTTTGGTGTCTTTTGAAGGAGTGCTGCACGCGTCGTGATGGATCGGTCTTGCGGTCGCTGTTGAGCATTTACGCCATCGTAAGCTCTGAGTTCCCGTCTATCGTAAAGTGGCAACTTCAAATTACGTCGTAAGATGGATTATCAGTGGGAATATCAGTCATAAGCTTATTTGGGGCATACCGAACTTTCGTTTATCGTTTCAAAATTTGCCGTACCGCTTCGGAGTTCATTACCCTCGCTAGGGAATATTAGAACCAGACCGTCTTCGTCAGAAACTTCCCCGTTGCTATTGTGCAACTTCTTCAGGCATCTTCAGGCAGTTTGTTTGGACCAAGGTGATTACATAGTGTCATACGTCAAATGCAGCCAGCTGAGCGTTTTCAGGTAACAAATTTAAATTAGTTTTATGGTGTATCATGTACAGTGAACGTCCCGTCGAGTGTTGAACAATTCAGCACATTTGTTGTAACCATGTTATTTGCTGTTTGTTAAATTTAACGAATTGCCGTCTTATTTCTTTGGTGTTTAATGTAACTTGTGGCAGTTCGTTTCTAGAGCCACATTCATGAATTCATGTAGTTAAGTTAGTTAAGTAATTTATTCAATGTGTTACGTAAGCTAACTTAACTAACCTCTTTGATTATTTTTAAATTTTAACTAGTCAATTTCATGTTTATTGTCACCTGTACATATTTTATTTATTCCAATAAAGTTCATTGGCAAGTACTTATGTTTTTCATTTGTGTTTATGGTATTTGCCTGCGTTATGTGTAGTTTTGAGTTGTAAGAAAGAGTTTAGCAGCTGCTTCATTGAGTTATTGTTGTAAGGTAAGTCGATACTCTACGCAACTTGCCAACCAAACTCTGCCAAGTTGATAGTAAAAAGGCCTGATGACTTCCACATTTACAGTAGGCCTACCTATTGTTAAAGGAGGTTGATGTTGTTTTCCCGAGGTATTCTGAATGTGGTGGCGTCCTTTATTTAACATCATTTACTCATTTTGTACCGAAGCATAGCCCTAACTTTCCGATAGTAATAGAACCACGACCTACTCGCTGAGCATCTAATAGCTGGAGCACCTGGTTACAGCACATCTCGTAACGAGGTTGGGGCTGCGTATTCGGTTACTTTTCCGATTTTGTCGTAAAGTCGTTTTGTGGGTAACAGGCCTGGCTCTCAAGCGTATGATTTTGTTTTGCACGCTTGAGGGGTTGATCGTTATGTCGTTAACACGGTTTCGTGCTGTAACAGGTTATGAAATTGGAAGTGGACACTATTTACTGGAAGCCACATTTTCAACTCAATAAAGAAAAGCTGTTACGCACATGCAGGAAACATCAAACATCAATAGGAGAACAATACGAGCCTATATTTTAAGAAATATTCAAATTAGAAGAGATTTTTCAAAATTAGTAGAAATAAGTTTAAAAAGTGTAAAGAACTGAAAGCTCGCGAATTGGAAAACAAGTAGGAAAAGTTTAAAGAAACCGTACTAACTGAGGCAAAGGGTGTATGCGGAATAAAAACGTCCGGAAATGGACTCACTGCATGGTGGAATGAATATGTTAAGCATGAAGTCAAACTGAAGAAAAAATATTGGAAGCTATATCTAACTAAAACAAGTTCTAGAGCATACAAAACCTATAAAGCAAAAATGATAAATGTAAACGAAGCAGTACTGAACGCCAAGAGAAGAGCATGGGGCGATTTTGATGAAAAACCAGAAAGAAATATAAAGGATAACCAAAAATTGTTTTACAAAATACTAAAATCCTTTTGGATCAAGAAAGAAGCAACATTAAAACAGATGAAAAATAAACAAGGGGAAACAATTATGCATGATGAAAAAATCCAAATCCTAAGTAGATGGATTGAGTGCTTCCAAAAATGCTGAATACAGAATTACCGATAACAAACTGAAATTTCTACCAGCAGGGGAGTACACGAACTAACAATAAACGAAACAGACTACACAGAAAGCATAACCATGAAAGACGTGGCAAGTGCATTGGGAAAATTAAAGTTAGGTAAAGCAGCTGGTTGAGCTAATTAACTCGTAAAATGCTGAAATATATGGGAGAAAGTGAAACAAAAGAGCTGCATAATTTATATCTATAATATGGCATAGAGCTGCAAAGAGATACCTAGAGAGTGGAGTACAGCAATAATTTTAGGAGGCGTTAACGTAGCTTCGCATGCCGGATTCGAGTTCCAGGTATGGTTTTCTTCTAGGATGTAGGAGCGCGCTTTTCAAACCAGCAATTCGTATTATGTGCTGGGCCATTATAACACATGAAAGTAAAAAAACCTAGTACTTCTTTCTAAGAAAGTGTGGCATACTTGCAGTTAGCTAAAGATAGATATATTTTTCACTTTTTATCTTACACCATTATTTTACAAACCATTAATTATCATGGCATGATTATTTATGAATCACATTTGACGATAATGTATTGTACTGGCTCCACGTTGTGGGGCCCATTTTTATGTTATAATTGACTATGTTATAATGGTCTTTATGTATGAAAATGGTTCTATGTTATAACAATACTAATTTCTAACTATTACATTTAACTTTTACTATACTGTGTGTGTGTGTGTATTTTCGATAAATTATTTTTTTTTAAATTAAATTTTAACTAACTCAGTTGCCCTTTTAAAATTATGGATTATCAATATTATTAAAAACCTCTAGCTCCGGTAGAAAACATTTTACTCTTAACTGAAACGCAGGTGGGATTCGTTCATAATCTAGACTGCTTTTATTCCTGAAATTTGATTTTTTTATTTCATGACAACTTGTACGTCAGTCACCTGTCACTTCAAATTATGCAAGTACAAAATCAATTACAAATACCCTCTCATTACATACTTGTCATTCAACAATATCAAATAGTAAGTACTCCCCTCTTTAAAGTTAGGTACCTCTTTCTATATTTTTCTTTCAGTTTTTACTTAAATACCTGTATTCTGTCACCTGTTCGTGGACCTCGATACTCTCCTTTACCAAGCCAAACGCATCTAGCAATCTCACAGATATCTCCCAACGTCCAAACAAATCCTAGTACGAACTCTACCAAACACCTGGATCCGCAAAGACCCCAGCCAAACATGATAAGGCACCTACCAACTTTTTCCAGCAGAACTGGCAGCAGCAAACGCCATCCACGTCTTCCTACCAAAATCTTCAAACCACCGACGACCTAGTATCACAAACCTCAACTAGATGCAAGTTACAAGATGTCACTTCAATGACAAGTTTGTCGAATTAGAACTCCATTAGATGAAAACCTCCTATCCACCCCATAAAACGCTCACTCTGGTAACAATCTCGATGTAAACCACTTCCAGTAAAAACCATTCCCTGTTATCCAATTCATACGATGTAATATAATTTGACAATAAACTCAGTTCGGGATCCCATTCCAGAAATTTGCTTTTGTAGATTATAACTGCATTAGTTTGGTATTCCCACTACATCCATTTTCTTCATCCGTATCGTCTTCATATCCTTTAATCTTTTAAAATTTACTTTTTATTTTCTCCAGGCAAATTTTATTTTAATTCACAACCCTTTTATATTCCAAGCAGAATATAGCTTTTATCAAGGATTTATTTTCGTAATTTTAGTCGCTTACAAATGTATTACATGTTTTTATACCAAATTATTTTTACATACTCATAAATAATATAATCTCCTTAGTGATATAGAAACTTTATTATATTTATCTAACACCCACAATTTTGAATAATAATTCTCGAATAATTATTTGCCATTAATCCTCCACCTCATTTCAAATCATAATTAAATTAAGTTAGAATCTTACTGTTTCTTATATAGCATTACTTAATTGAATTTTAAATTCTATTTCATTTCCTGACCAATTACATTTTAATAATTTCGATATCCTTCTCATACTTAAATTCATCTTTGTTATGTAATACTGTATTCTTTTTACCTTTTTAATCTGATATTAAACCCTTATACTAAAGACCATTACAGTATTTTAGGAAAATATAAAGTGCATATTTTAATTTATTTTACCACGGCTATTCTTGTAGTAACACTCCAAGAACTATAGCTAATACAAATCTAAAGATAAAACAGCTCAGAATTTACTGCTATTGTGTTATTAAAATTTGGGATACGTAGCTCCCGAAGGCAGCCAATAATAAATAAATAGTATATTACTTTACAAGGGATGTAAGTAATATTAAACACTACCGAGGACCGCTTGATGCCTGAGTGAGCAAAGCGAACGAGGGAGCAAGGTGCGAGGTAATGTAAATATTCCTACATCCTGTGTAAAGTACATACTTTTTTTCAACAGCAATATTTTCTTATGTAAAATAAATGGTAATAGCAGCGTAAAATTATTACACTTTCTAAATTATAGTAGCCTGTTTCGGGAGCTTGGGGCGTTGTTTCAGTGCTGTGACGCTTTGTTTGACAGTTATAAACGCACTTTGAAAACTGCGTCAATACGATTGCGAGTGCTGTTTTGTGAGCTTTGTGCTTGTATTCTGATTAAAAATGGATAATAGTACTAGCGATTATGGTTTTCTTCATGTTAACCAAATGGGAAACATGGCATCTCGTCAGTTATAGTAAATGCGGGATGTAAGTAATTCACTTCTCTAGGGAAGTAAGTACATTGTCATGGAAACCGTAACAATTTCTGTAAATATTTCCTTCATCCCTCAAATCAGACAATGTAAGGATCACTAGCAAGGAAGGTAGTGAAAAAAAATTTGCTCCTCGAAACATACATTGTGTCCCACTTAAAAGTATAACATCATTTTTGTTTTTATCAGATTTGAACCAAATTTTCCTCAAATATAGTATGATCAAAAATTATTTTCATCTAGTATGGCTATGGAATAGTTCCTAATTTGTGAATGCAACTGTAAGTCACTTCAAAATCAAAATGTCAAGTTTGAAATTTAAGTATAAACGTAGTTGCATTCATAAATTAGGAAATATTCCATAGCCATATTAAATGAAAATAATGTTTGATCATACTTTATATAACACATTATGATCTTCTTCTAGCCGAAAAGCCATTGGTTCCCTTAAAACGCAAAACCACTTAATTATGTTACCAAAATAAATGAATGTATTTCACCAAGTTTGTTAGCTATTTTGTCTTGTAGGTTTCCAGTTGGGTTTGTATTATTTATATTTACCATAATATTTAGTTGTACTGAAATTTTTTCACTCTGAGAGTTATGCACGTCAGTGATTGTACTTGTAGAAGGACCAAAGTGTAATACCACATAATGAATATGTTTAGAAATGGTATTATGTAAGAAATAATCAGAACAAGTACATTGAAACGAATGGACACATATAGAGCAAAACTTAATTCACAGCATAAGTGGTTTGAAATTTTTAATAATTAATAATAATTTTTTCTGTACTGATCAAGATAAACTGATTATTTGATACCTGATTCACTTTAAAATTGCTACTTATTGCAGTTGGATGGAGACTGACAATTTTATTATTGTTGGTTTGTTTAAGCGGCAGATGATATTATCTGCCGCTGACGAGCGGCAGGTAAAGTCGTCAGCGGCAGATAATAACTTTATTTGCCGCTCGCTTGGCAATAAAGTGACAGTTTAGCATCATCAATTCAGCAGTATAATGCCATATTTTACTGCCGTTTGAAGAAAAATATAATTTATGTACTAAAGTGTATTGACGATTGGTGAACATACATGCTGCTGGAGATCCTTCGCCATACGCATCTACAACCAAGTTCAAAATCGCACCCATTCAATCCATGAGTGGAGTCAATAGCAACTATATTATTCCCAAATGTCTCTAACATGTATTTCTGTGATTGATTCATGATGATTAAACCAAAATCGTTTTCAGAAAGAACACCATCCTTCACTCCCTTCTTTAAACAACTGATTGTGGTTCACTGTTCTGTTGTTCATTAACCCACATGTCATCACTCACCGCGGCATTTTATTTCGTTTTCCATCATTCAACATATCGATTCCGTATGAAGTTTTTATATTCTGTACATATTGTCGTGTCAACAAATGGATTCTTTGTACATCATTCTCAAGAGTTTGATCTCCGTTTTGATCGTATAATATAACAGAATATCAAAAAATTTAAAGTAGTTATTAAAAAGAGACAAAACTAGGTTATCTCGGCAATGAAACACCAGATAACAATTCATTAGCAATTAGTTATTTGGATTCGTTCGGAATATGCAAATGTTCTACATCTTTATCATGGTTATAGTAAGACTTTCTCTTGTTTGCTGGTATTGTAAAGCCAGGCTTAAAAATCTAAAAAATATGAATAATGTATAATAAATTCATTTGACAAAATAAAACAATAATACATGAGTAAAGTAGAAGCAACCTTTTAAACAGTCAAATTCTATGTCCTCCGCTTCATATTTAAAATTATGATTCTCAATTAAATGATACCTTAAATCTGTTGTTTGACGAAATGAGCTTTTGTAATTGTAGCGCTTTGCATTATATACACTAAAATCATAGTACACAACCTGTTTTTTCTTTAATTTTGTGTAGGATTGTGATATATCTATCCACACATGACTGACTAGATAATCTTTTATAGCAAACTTGCAGGTAGCAGCCAATTTTATTGGAGAATCAGAGTTAAGGAGCTTAACTCAATCTTGGCACAACAGTGTAGCTGTATATTAGTTGTTCAGTTCATAGACGACTGGTACGGCAGTGTTGCCTACCAGGGATTTTATTGGAAACAATTCGGCACGCTGAGCGACGTCTAACGCTTCCTACAATTTTTCAGTCATATACAAGCAATACATTTAGTAGTGTGTGCGTTTGTGGATAATGTAGTGTTGTGTGCTGACTCGGAACGAAATTTAAAGCTTAACCTGAAAATTTCTAAATTAGTGCTATCGAAATATAAACTGGAACTAAATGTGAAAAAAGCGAAAGTGATGGTATTAGCAAATAATGACAGTCACAAATATTCAAGTTGAAAGTGAGAATATTTATAACAAATTTGTAGTTTCAAATACCTTCGGAGTACTATTAATGCTCTTGGAACTTTTAAAGAGCAATTGAACAGTAGGATAATAGCAGCTGAAGGAATTTTCCAAACCCTATACAAAAACTACCTAAATAAAAAAGTGACTATCCAAACTAAACTGACAGTCTATAGAACTACCTACTTACCTACACTAACTTATAGTAGCGAAAACTTGGTACTCACTGATGATGGGCTCGTTACATTCGCGTGTTAACTGCCTCACTTGTGACGAAAGACTAGCTTTACTCACTTGTATCGTAAATAACTATTGCAAAATTATCATAAAAAAATCAATCGGTACAGATTTATTTTAATGAAATAATTAATAGTAGGTGTTAAGGTTAATCGCCTTATAAAGTATGTATGTACGTATTATCGATAACCTCATTTCACCTTGCCGTGTAGAAGCATCTGGTGGTACAATGCTCAACTCACCCCGGATTCGGGATACAAAGTTGGAGCTCGCCTTTTGTGCTTACGCAGTAACCATTGTGTGAGATGTGTGTCATGGTGATGTGTTAACCTTACTCTGTCTCTTAGGACTGTGGTTCTGAGTAAAGCATACTTAATTTGGTACCCAACTGTGAATGGTCTCACCGAGCCCGATTCCAGTCGCCAAGGCTGCGAAAAATTTCCGGCCACGGCGGGATTCGAACCGAGAACTTGCAGACTTGCACACTAGCAGACTCGAATGGAAAAGTGGTAAATGATCGCAACCAAGTAATTAAAATAATCGAAGAGTTTTATACGCAACTATAAAAATCTGAAAAGCAAAACAACTCGAAGACACAAATGAAGGATCGGAAGAAATTCCGAATATAACAACGGAGGAAGGCAATAGTGCTCTAAGCGAAATGAAGACAAACAAAACAGTAAGAGACGACAAAATAACAAGTGATATGATAAAATAAATGTGAGGGAAGGTAATTAAAATAATAACAAAACTCCTCAATGCATGTCTCGAGCGGGAAAAATTCCCAACAAATGGAACAACTCAAACGTAGTATTATTACATAAGAAAGGAGATAACAAGAAACTAGACAATTACAGACCCATAAGTTTGCTATCACATTTATACAAACTTCTGACCACAATAATGAAAAACCGCCTGACAAAAAAGCTAGATGATTATCAACCTTCTGAACAGGCGGGCTTCCGAAAAGGATACAGAACGGCCGATCATTTACTTACACTAAAAATATTAATAGAAAGATCAAATGAATATAACTTCCTTCTCTGCCTGAGATTTGTAAACTACCAAAAGGCATTCGATACTGTCGAAACATGAGCAACAATGAGAGCACTCAGAAAATGTAGAATAGATCACAGATACAATATGACAATAAATATAGGATACCGAAATTAAGAGCATCGTATCAGTTGCAATCTAAATGACAATTGCTGCAAATGTCACTCCGATCTTTTATCGACGCCTTCTCGTTAAAAGTATGCAATAACCGTGTTAAACAAGATGTTTGCTACCGAGCAAAATCATTTTGTTTGCAACCTCTATAACCGTTCATACGAACAAGGCAGAAATAACGGACCAAGTATCAAGTACGTTAAATTTCAATTTCTAGAGAATGGGAACGATGGAAAACAACATTTTCAATGACTATTTCCCACATCTCTTATTATCCAATGAAAAGCCATGCTTTTTCAAAATTCAACCAATCGTGTGTTTTTGTAGTGGCAAAAAATCGAAATTTTCCCTTGGGATTTTGTCAGTTTCTTTTGCCACTTGCATCCACGGCAACCACCAAATATGTTGCTTTAATCAAGGTGGTATTTAAGAAACGTCATTTAAACTGTCATTGCGCATCAGTATAAATGTCGAAATGAACCGATATTTGGGAAATAGTCCACAAAATGTATTTCGGGCTCATGATTTTGCTCGGAAAATGTTTTACTTAAGATTTGTTGTTTTTTTGGCAATGCCCCTCGACAAACTAACTTTGACAAATTCCCTCGCCTTCGGCTCGGGAATTTGATCAAGTTAGTTTGTCTTGTGACATTGCCAAAACAAAATACTTTCGTAAAACATTTTTACCGGCAAAAGCATTTGCCCTTAATACATTATTACTGAATATCTCCCAGTCAGTCGCAACTGCGAAATTGAGAGGGCGATCGTACAGTTCTTCCAAAATTTACGTCAACCTCTATTTAGAAATTACCTATGTAGGCAATCTTCAAGAATGCTTGGAAGGGAACTATGCTTGGAAAGGGGTGGTGATCACGTGGAGCATGTCAAACATCAATACAATAGACATCAAAACTGGAAATATTAAAATGATAGTTGTTAACCACAACAAATTAATTTTGCAAACTTCGTTATCCTATATTTGTTGTCATACTGTACTTAAACCTGCTACAAAATATAGCAAACGAAGAAACGGCAACATATAGTCTCCACACAAAAACAAAACCAGTAAAATTAGAAAGAGTCGTGAGACCCCGGGATAGTTTAGCACTAAAATTATTAACCCTCGCATTGGAGGACGTGTTAAACAAATTGAACTGGGGAAATAAAGGCATCAATGTCAACGGAAGAATACTCTAATAACCTAAGATTTGGCGAAGACGGCGATGTGGTGGTTATAGCTCAAATCCCAGAATTAGAGGAAATGCCGAACGAACTAAACGACGAATTTTGAAAAATTGGCTAGAAAATGAACACAAATAAAACAAAAGCAATGCACCTAGAAGAGCTGAAAATTAAAATAAACAGTATAGAAATAGAAAAAGTGGGTGAATATATTATTGCAATAGTCACTCCTTCTTAATGAAGTTATTTAAGCTTTACGATACGTATTTTAATTATACACTGATTGACTACACTGCAATATGATTTGGATATGTAATTATTTTATATTATGTGATGACGATTATGTGATGTTCTTTATATATCACATGTGACTGTACGAATTCTACTTTTGTTTAAAAATGATTCTCAATTAAGATGAATTCAAGTACTTCTTATGTCTATTATTTACGAATCGTTAATATTTAGTTATTAAATCTTACTAGCTCAGTAGAACACGATTCTACCAAAACAAGTCGGTTCACACAATATGTAGTTCCTTATTATTTCTGAAAAATCATTTTTGTTTAATGAGAACTTATGTCAATTTTTTGTTACAACCCCAATGAACGTCAGTGTCACTTCAAATCATGTGCATGGAATATCAATTGCAAATACCGCCTTGTTACAATACCTGTATTTAATAAACTTCAAATAGTAAGTAGTCCTTTTATTTGTTACCACACTTTACTCAATTACTATTTATTTTAGTTTACTTGACAAACACCTGTGACTACAGTTCGTCCAAAGAATTTAATCCATCTTTCAGGAGATCCAATTGTATACTGACTACCGAGTAACCCAATACAAGTTCAGCTTACGGCCAAGAACTGCAAACAGTTTCGGAGATGCCTCCTTCCAAATCTCAATCAGCACACGATTCAGTAACACGAACCTCAACACCATCCTCCAGCAGTGAAGACACTATCCCTTCCAAAAAAGATGTTGACAATCCAAATCATACGAACCCCGATAGGTCAGAAGCCACAGGGCGTCACCTCAACTAGTGCCAATCTCTAAATGTCACTCCATCAAAAGTGCAACCAAGTTCAACTCCTTTAGATGATAAACCACTTCCAATTCCCCAAGGCTCTTACTGCAAGAATCCTGCCGTGTCCTATTCCCAGTAAATACAACTGACGCTATCCAATTCACAAGATGTAATTATTCGACAATAAACTAAGTTCAATATCCAATTCCAAAAATTATTTCAATTGCCTGTAATATTTTAAATTATGTTCCTCCTACCATACACGTCTTCTCCATATCTTATTTACATTCTCAAGTTTTTTTTTAATTTTCCTTTATTTTATTTGTCAAAAATGTCTGTTGTGTGCATAAAAATTAATATCTCCTTAGTGATCGATTTTGCATACCGTTTACAGTCCAACACTCTATATTATTATGATGTGGCTATATAAAGCTATACTTTTATTAATGTGATACCCTTTCAAATTCAATAATAATTCTTTAATAAAAATAAATCAGGTTCTCTTATCTCAGGTGGTTCGCCAAATCAAGATCTCTATCTATTAATTGAATGTCAATATTACATTTAATGAAGTTTACTGTCAAACTGATTTCTAAATCTCAACAAACCAGGTATCAACAATTGTGTTTTTACATTAATCAATTCATCAAATCAAATATTGCCTTGTATTATTGTATTTCACTGATTGATCTTTATATAAAATGTTTTAATATTAATTTCTAACAAACCTTGTCACTTATTCAGCTTCACTCGCACAATTCCTTACACCAGTGCCTCCTACTTCCCAAAGTATCCCAACGTCGTCCTCGCCTGACACCTACAGCCTACACCTGTCAACCAAATCCAATACCTCTGCTGATGCCGGCTGCAATCTCTCTGTCAAACGGCAGCTTCAACTTCAACAAAACCTGGTAAGTTTCAAGTTTCTAACTGCAATAGCTCTTATCTTGTTTCTTCTTTAGATATCCTTCAGCACTCTGCAATCTCCTCCGATGTTGTCCAACTCTGATACTACCACAAATCCCGCTCCAGCTGAATCACCTTATTTAGATGCCACCACCAATGTCAAACATGAACATGTAATTATGCGACACGCCAGTCAATAAATCCAATTCCATCCAATTTTGTTGTTCTGTAGTTCCTTTAATGTATTTTGCAGTACTTAACAATCTCTTCACCGATTGTAAGTATTTTTTTATATTAACATTTAGTCTCCATCCTTAATACCTCGTAGATTTCTTAATAACACCCCCATTTGTATATCAACCAAACAACTATATAAATTCTGCAGCAAATTCGTTTTTTATTTAATAAATATCACATTTCATAATAAGTTATACATTTTTCTTTGAGTTTATTTATGTAACTACCCTTAAACAAAAACTTGTTCTTGTTGGATACTATTCTTACTGCACCCTTACATATTTTAAATTATCCATTATTTACAATTTAACAATTCACATTATCATTATAACACATTTGTCAATCGTTACCTTGGCTTGTATTTTATTAAAATTTTCTGTAACTATTAAATTAACATATTCAATCAATATCAAAATTTCTTCTCTCATTGTCTCAATTAAATTTATTAATAATGTTTGAAATTTAACACCCATCAAGATTTAATTATATCATATCATTCTTCCAAGCTTATTTGTTTCAAATATTTCTTTATTTAAATTAATTACACTGCCTCATGTATCATAACAATATTTTATTATCCTATATAGTAACACCCGTTATATTGAATAACATATCTCAAGTAAGTATTTGCTATTAATCCTCCACTATATTTTAGGTAACTTTAAAATAATTTTAAAACCTTCTGTATCTTATGTTTCATTGTTCAAGTAAATTCAAATTATTCCGTTATTGTAATACATGTTAATAATTCTGATATATCCTTTTATTATACCCAAATTCATCTTTGTAAATCTAACAGTGAAATATTTTAATCAGTTTTTTTAATATAATATCAACTCCTTGTCTTACATTAACAAATTAACTTGATATTCTTATATGCAATCCATTACAATATACAGGGTGTTTCGGGAGGAAATGGAAATATTTGAAGGACATGTTTAGGGAGCCAAAATAAGCAAAATAAGCTCATATGGTCAAGTCCGATTTTTATTTGTTTCAGAGTTACATTGAATAATTGTAATTTAAAAACTAAATAAAAAGTCATTAGAAAACTAACAAAACAAAACAAAAAATATTTCACAAATTGCATTAATTCACAACAAATTTTGGAAAACATCACCACCCACTGAGATACACTTATTTGCGCGTTTATAAATTTAATTAGTAGCGATTTTTAGTGAACGATGATTCGCTCTAATGAACGCTGCAGCATTAAGAATCTGTCTTTAAAACTGACAGTTGTGCTAGTTTTATGACATTGTCAAAATGCCTCACAAATTCAGTCATAAAAAATATCCAGATATCATGTTTGTTTATGGTTTCTGTAATTGTAGTACTGTTCGTGCAGTAGAGGAGTATCGACGTCGTTTTCCGAATCGGAGAATTCCTAACAGGCAAGTGTTTCAAACTGTTTTTACACGTGCTGGCAAAACTGGGATATTTCCCTTTTTTCTTTAGTTTTTAAATTACAATTAATCAAAGTATCTCTGAAACAAATAAAAACCGGACTTGAACATGAGCTTATTTTGGCTTCGTATACAAGCCCTTGAAATATTTCCATTTCCTTCCGAAACACCCTGTATACTAGGACAATCTTTTATACTTGAAGGGAAAATCAAAAGGCTGAGATAAAAATAAGAATAAAACATTCGTGAGCAGCATTTGCAAAATTAAAATACATCCTCACAAACAAGAAAATAGTATTAAGACTAAGAAGTAAAGTATTTAACACCTGTATAATCCTTGTTATGAGTTATGGCTTCGAAAATTGGACGATGACACTTGCCAATATGGAAAAACTTAGAGTGACACACCACGCAATGGAAAGAGCTATGTTGGAACTTTCATTACGAGACAGAAAGATCAACAAATGGATAATTATAGATATCTCTCAAAAAGCTGAAAAGTCTGAAATGGAAATACGAGAGACATGTGGCAAGAGCAATATATCACCGCTGGAATAAATGCATGCTTCACTGGACGCCTTAGGCCGGTGACACACTGGAGAAACAAATTTCGCGAAACTGCTTGCATGAAACAGGAAACTTGTTTCATTAATGCATAGCTCGTGTATTCAAATGAGATGGTGCAGACTGACGTTTCTGAAACAGGATAGTGGAAACTGTTGCGTATACTAATTTCATGTAACAGGGCTTGTTCTGTTCCTTTTCTTTTTTTTTTTTTTGGTACTCAGCCAACAGCCGTTAGGCCAATTATAGGCGTAGCTGTACATTTTATGGGGACTTCCAACCCCACTAACGACTGTCATGATGTTATTATGACATCCGGGACCAACTATTTCTTTGACAGCCGTATCACGAGGCGCCGAGAAAATCAGCCGTGGAACTCCCATCCAAGTTCTGACCAGAAAGTTCATGATATTTGTTTCGCAAATTAGTTGAATATTGATGCTTATTAATAATGGTTAGTAGTATCAACAGGTAAATGTTTGGCTTATAAGAAAGCAATTAATTTTAACAGACATAATAGATTTAATAAATTACTGTTCGGTAAAACAGTTTTATGTTAGAATTTTAACAAGAAATATATTTTGAAGATCATACAAAATTTAAGATGTTACTTATAAATGAAAATAGTGTAGCTACAAATTTTTTGCATACTAAAGAGCATGAACACTATAAGAAAAAAGTGCATCTATAAAAATATAATTAACAGTAAATTGTTTTACTCACATTATAGTAAATTTGGTTTTAGTATGAATGGTTTTTCATGTGATAATAATATGCGTTAAAAATATTACGACACGAGGTTTTCTATTAACCGTTTGCACACCAAGCTTATGTCAACGGTCAGTACGATTTGCACAAATGTCTAAGTTCGCTTTCTGTTTCACGATAGAAATACTTTTATCGTCGAAGTTCTCACCACCACTTTCCTGCGCCCCAAAGACGCGGCTGCAATTTCTACTCGAATATTGCTGTAGATATCCAGCTGCATAGGGAGGTCTTCATTTTCTCTTTGTAAAGTTATTACTGTCAATTGCGGTGTTTTGTTCTTTTTCTCTAATTTGCTCTCGAATTTTGAGGAAACATGCCATGGTTAACTCACCGAGACAAATTACTTGTTTGTTTAATTGTAATGGACAACGTCTAGGCATGCGAAGTACCAGGTACCTGTAATGGGTACGGTTCATATCGCTACAATATTTTTGTATATTTGTATTATTAATTATAGTTTAAATTTAAGTCGTATGTGCGTGCGCATAACGCGGTGAGTTTGAATTCTACGCTGGTCAAGCTTCGGGGGAGAGAGGACAAGGGTGATAGCGGCAGATGCAAGAGGTCAGAGGGTGAGAAGCTGGCATCCCGTGTGGGGTGTGTACGTTAATTGTGTCACCCGACGTGATCCTTTGCTTCAACGCAAAGGCAAACGAAACCAGTGTGAGAAGGTGAACAAATTAGAGCAGTGACGATAGCCCATTTTGGTCCAAGGAATTAATTGGCAGCAAAATCAAAGGGCAACCTGCAAAGACGCCGAGGGTGGACGCCAACGCGCCAAATCCACACATGTTCCCGAATTTGCCATCATCTGCCTAGCCCAGCCTTTGAAATCTTAACAACGGCACCGTAAGCGAGCTAAGTGGACAATACAGTGGTTAGTGCGTCGCCCTCTAAAAAAACGAGTTCGACTCCTGTTCTCGTGCTGATCATACCGACGGTTTCTTTTAACCAGGTCTTGGAGAAGGCATCGGAACATGTGACCATAATGATCCCTTGTTCCGTCCTTCTGAAATCGTCGTATTTTGGGTGGGGCCCCTCATCTGGGATCCCATCCATGTATTCGCCGAGGGTAAGTTGAATTTCCCCGGCAAGCTCCACAGAAATTTGCGACTCCGGGAAGTGTCCCCGAGCAATCGCAACCCTGAGTTCTTTGTTGGCCGCTTGACTGTACGAGAGCCCGGGTCGGACCCTCTTGGCGGCTTTCTGTGCACTAGGAGGAGTCTCCTTCTCTGGGCGGCCCCGTTTGGAGCCCCCAGCAGAGAGTGTGACCTTCTCCGTGGCACTAGGTTGGTCTGTGCCAGTAGTAGGTAAGTAGTTTTCTACCTGAAGTCGTTAGGCCAGCAAGAAAAAGTTTACATCACCTGTCATTAGAATTTTTGAATATTTAAAACTGTTGTCGCGATACGCCTAGAGTCGGGGTAACTGGCAATCCTTTTAGTTAAAATACTTGGACACGAGGACCAAAGCTACTGTTGCGAGATTAATAAGAACACTTAACACATTTGTTCCCATGAATATGTTTTTCTTGAAAGTGTTTTTATTTATGTATTTTTGTGTCATTTTTATTCACATAATATACGTTTCAAGCTTTTTTTCGATACATTTTTTACAGTTTTAAAAGAAAATGTGTGTACTCATATGAGTACAACGGGAATACAGGTACGTTACTAATAAGAACATTTTTATCCCAAGTTTTTATTGTAAATGGTTACATTTTGGAACAGTCAGCTAAAACTAAGCCATATGATACTGAATAAAGCATTCTCTCTCTAAACAAAGGGTAACCTTGCACTTCATGCACATCCATCTTGCTCTTTGGTGGCACTGACGACAGCGTAACTGCTTTTCTAGATTCTTTGGAAAATGTCCTCTAGTGTCTTTTACAGTACTTTGAGGAACTGAAGTTGGCTGTCTAGAATGTGTTGCTTTTTTATTCACTCGCATGTAATGTCTAGCTATATCCCTAACAAAATTTAGCAAATCAATTTTGCCACCTGTCAAGTAATGGAGTCTCCATGCGTTCACTACTGACACGTTCAACATGTGAGTCCACAACGGCCACCACCATTTTTTCCCTTGAATACTCACACTATAGTTATTTACAGACTGGTCTAATAAGTCTACTCCTCCCATTGCTGAGTTATAATTAGCAAACAAACGCGGTAGTGGTACATAAACTTTTTCTTTCTTTTCTTTTGACCAACGCTTTACCTTGCAAAGTGGATTTATCGAGTCATAATTTGTCATCATCGTAACAATATTGTTGTCTTTCCATCTAACTGCAAGTAGTAAATTTTCCTTGTCATACCGATAGTCGAAGACTCCGCGATCTTCTTTTTTCATTTTTTTCTGATCTGGTAAAGGGCAATTTTTATGCGATTTTCTCTTGCCGTTCCGGTTGCTTTATATCCTTTTTCCTTTAAAGTTTTGAGCAGCCCATAACTCGTAAAATAATTGTCAAAAAATATAGTATGGTCTTCAGGATTTTCTACATTTTGCAGTAAATCTAAAACTATCTTAGATCCTAAAGGTAAGTTGCTATCAACGGAAGTTTGAGAATTCTCTTAGCTCCACAGTAGGTGTCAAACTGGTAACAGTAACCTGTAGAACTACAAATCATCCAGTCTTTATATCCAAACCGTACATGTTTTCCACGAATAAATTGTTTTGAAGAATGGTGTCCGTAATATTTAACTATGGCCTCGTCGATAGAAAGTTTGTCGTGAAATATACCCCATTGGACAAATCTCTTATTGCGTAAATCCATAAGAGGCCGCAATTTGTACATTTTATCGTTTTTGTCAACTGTTTCGTTGTTTGCTAAATGGAAATACTTTTTGATATCGTAATATCTGTTCCTGGATATACACTCTCTGACTAGTGGCAAAGAAAGATCCTCATCAGTACTCCAATACATTTTTTCTCTTGGTAATCTGTGGTATCCACTGAAGAGCAGAAAACCCACAAATATTTGTATGTCATTTTTTGAGATTGTGAAAGTATGGTTATTTTTTTGTACAGCATATATTTGAGTTTTTTCTATAAAGTTCATTGCTTCTTTGTCAAAATATTTTTCAAAAATTTCTACAGGCGTCAGTGAGGTAATTTCTTGCTTGACACTATTTTCGCGATCTATATAGCCATGCCCTTCCTTCATTGAAATATCAATAACATTTTTTGTCCATTTCGGCAAATTTTCTACAACACGAGCCTTTTTCTTTGAAGGCTCGGAGTTGCTTACTACTTTTGCCAATACCGATAAGGGTAAGCTATCTTCTGGATCACTGTCAGAAGGTACATCATCGTTCGCATAATTTTCTGAAAAATTTGACGTAAAGATTTCCACTTCACCAGGTACGTCGAATGGAAGAGTATTGCTTTGAAGGTCATCTTCATCTATATCTTCTTCATCGGTCTGACAATCAACATCAGGTGGAATTGAACAATGTCAACATTTTCTTCATTTTCACCGATGTCATCTATAACTGACTGTAAATGTTCGTAAGTTCTTCTGCCATAAAAAAGCCCACTATTTATTGGTCGAAAATCCATAGTTATACCTACAAAAAATATTTCAAGTAAAACTACGTGCAGCTCCCAGTGTACTCATATTCATATGAGTACACCTAGATATATTCAAAAAAATCTACATAATAATCGGTGTAAAATTAAATGCAAAACAATTATGATGTAAAGTACTTACCCAAGAAAAGTTTCCCCTAGATATAATCAAAATTTCTATTCGAAAAACACACAAAAAATAATCAAGTTTCACACCTACGTTTCACGTCGAAATGTTAGGTTATGTTTTTGGTATAATACGAAGGAAAAGAATTGCAGACATAACGTAATGTAGTCACTTAAACGTGTTTAAGCGTATACAATAAGGAACAACAGCAAAACCAAGTTTTTCCAAGAAAAAATAATTTTTTTGTTTGCTGTACTCAAATGGGTACAGTGGGAACAAATGGGTCAAGTACAAATACTTTCATTTTATTTTCTGCCGTTTACAGAACACTTGAGCTTAATATCGTCACTTCTTAACTTTACTTATTAACTTCCAGTTTGACCAAGATAACTCGGTAGGCGTTTACAAAAATTCAAATAAGCGTATCAAAGCAGTTCTAAATTTTTGACTTTTGGCACGTAAGTACATACGGACGTAACAGTTCATAATAGTTCTATGAATTTGACAAATTTGAAGCTTTCACACGCTAAAATTTGTCAAGCTAGACACCTCTCAAATTATCGGTAATAAAATTTTACAATTCTACTAAAAGCCGACACGTAATTTTTATGATCGAGTTGCAACAGTTGCACTTCTGACCACGTACTAACCATATACCTTCGCCCAATATTTCGGCTTACGAAGTAAACCCTGCATAAATTTATTCGTGAGATTGAAATATCTCCAGCTTTCCAGAAAAAAGCACGTTTCTAAACCCCAGATAAATATTCTCTGGTTGTAATTCTAATATACCATTTTGCCTACGAAATTCTACTTTAAAATATTAATGATACAAATGGCTTATAGCTAGCTAAAGTACAGTCTATTCCTACAACCGCGTATAGTTCATTCCATTAAAGAACGCAAGTCGTAACAGTGTTAACAACTAGTTCATGAAAAATCGTGTCTGTGAAGACCCTTCTGTCGCTTTAATTAACAGAGATTGATTAAGGGATCGCATTTTTAGAAATTAAGGTATGTCTTACTTTATAGAAACTGTCTTTAATTGGCATAACATTAATCAAATCATCGAATAATAATACAAAACGGCCACTTTCTATAGCTTTAGAAATATTTTCCAGATTTTAGGAAATGTGACTCTCAAATTCAAATAAAATGGGAAAATATGTAGATTAACGTTTGTCTCTGTTATTTTCAAATTAAATCAATTCGATTTCATAAACAGATCAAACTTCTTTTAGGTGTGACATTTTTCTGTCAGCATTGACAAATGGTATGCTTTGATACATCTCATAAAATACGATTAGTTTATTTTTCTTTAAATACAGTTTTGTTTAAGATTTAGTCTAGGCAGAACTAAAGATAAAGTGGAGACATTTACAAACATCGACAGTTAAATCTCTCCATGAAAATTTTCAAGTTAGAGATTCATGCCTATAAAGAAATTCGGAGACCATTAGTTTTATGTACGTTTTGACATCATTCATCACATAATTTTTATATTATAGTGGCCAATATAAAAATTGAAATTGCAAAAAAATTAATGACATGCGAATGTCACTCATTCGTGACTGATATTATTCTGTCGCTTCGATAAAATCTAATGATTCATCAATTAATAAATGTTAAAATTAAACGCTCTTGAAATAGAACCAATAATTTTTGAGGTCGCCAACACCTTGCTGCATTAAAAACTATTGGTTAAAAAATAACCTTTGGCTGTTTAACTAAAAGTTATTTAAGGGCCACTAAATCCGAATCTGGCTCGACTAAGTAATTAAGAAAATGAGAAAATTGCAAAGAGAGATAAAGCACATTATTGTGGTTTTGTTCGAGTAAACAGCTGATATAAAAGTTAAACACTTTTAGAGTTAATTTGGCTGTGGTCCTTTGTCCTAATTTAAGCAAGCGGAGTGTCTGTAGAACTTTCACGAATTTCGCTTTTCGGGCTAGACGTTCAGCAAACTTACCCTTTGCCAACAACGCAATGCAGAATATTCCCTCGATTTTCGAGGGTTCAGATGGACAATGCGCACAATAAATTAAAATTAATTAGTGAGAAATTATTCATTTTAGGCGTATTGCTACACTAATATTTAGTGATAACAGGTTTTGTGCTATCAGTTTTCATCATAACAAACCTTGTCTGCGAAAATTCTTATCTTAAATAAATCCAATAACTTCTACAATCCATTTTGCAATTAAGTAATTGAAAAGGTAACCGTTTATTTTTAGAGCACCGTGTCTGTGTAATATCCGCATTAGATTCGATTATATTGAAAGAGCATGTGGTTAATTTATATAAACAAAGTTACAACACCGAAATGCCGATTATTTGCATTCTAAGTGAAAAATTATGGGGCGGAAATGATTCTTCTAAAGCTCAAGAAAGAGAGGTATATAGGGAAAGATAAGCAGAAATAGAAGCGAAAAACTTCAAAAATAAATAATTTCGTCTACTCACTGTACAAAAAGTCGGCTTTTGTGGTCTACTTTTAGGAATAAAACTGTCAATTTCCAAACAGCGGGAGGTGAACCCCCGACGGGTATCAATATTTTTTACCTCCCGCATTGTGTTTATCTCACCATGGGCACCACACCAAAGCTTTACGTTATGTTGATTTGGAAATTATACAAAATGTTACTAGAAGAAAAAATCATATATATTGTAATGGTAGTATCTCAAGACTGCTAGTTTGTTTGTGTAAGGTCATCCCTATGTATGAGATTAGTTATGGAAGGATTAATTAATTAATTAAAAATGTACACGGGTGAATTTATGTAGGAAAAAACAGCATGACTATTTAAGATTTATTTAGTGAATAACAGATTGAATACAAATCCTATAAAACAATCAATATTTTATCAGAAAGGTTCTAAAATATGAATTAAATAAAGTTTGATTTAGTAAAGATAGTTGTTTAGTAATATCAGAGTTCAGATCATAATTTATATTAAATGGAAATCAGAATAAGCCACAACATAGCTTGAATTAAGGTGAAAGGCATAGTCGAATGATTATTTGAAAAAGTCACTTACGAAAATGTCAAACTAAAATAAATTTTATTGAAATTTATACAGCAGTGTTTAGTGTTAGCTTTAAAAAAATGGCATGAATAATTATTGCTATGGAAAATGGTAATATTTAAAATACCAACGAAATTTTTTTGATTCTAAAATGTAAATGTATTTAAGGTAAAAGTGAATTTTAAAAATAAAAATTATTTTTGTTGTCTGGTTGGTGTATTGACGGGTGTTATTAATAAATGAATGAGACTAAGAATAGAATAAATATTTAAAACAAACTGAATAACAAACAAGGCTACAAATTGTACAGAGAAGAAAGTGAACAGCTAAGAACAAAAAATAGTCTTCATGGATTAATAAAATCTGCAGAGAATTTGGATAAACTGTACAAGAGCCACTAATAAGTAGCCTGTTTGATTTGGATCTGCATTGGCGTTACTGTCAGGTGAATACATCTACACTGAAGATGGAATTGGATGCACACTGCATGGGCTTATTTTTTATTTGGACGAGCTTGTTGTTGGATGGACTTCTACATTCGAGTTGGATTTTGACGTGGGTAGCATCGATCCTCTTGTTGAACGTCAGAAGTGTACTGTAAGAATTGGATAAAGGGCATTGCGGTCGCTGTTAAAAGTAAGGTGATTCCTGTAGACCGGAGGTTTACAGTGGTGGTGTCCACATTGGAACTGCACGAGAAGCGATTAACAACGGCAGCTGTTGCAATTAGTTGGGAGGTGTATATAAATGGGGATTCCAGAGCATCAGTAGGCAGACTGAGTGTGTTTAATTCGACAGTGATGCTGATTGGAGGCTTGAGTGAGCTAAACAGGTATATGTTAAAAGATCTAAAGGATATAAGTTTTTTAATAGTGAGTGAATTACATATTTGAAGAAACTACTTACCATAGTCGATATTGGAAATAATAATACTGTGTAACAGATATGATTTGACTGACTTTTGACTTTTATAGTTTCTGACGTTGACAGTTGTAGAACTATCATAATTTTTAAGTAATCTTTATTGTACTAATCAACTATCACAGGTACTAATTTTGATAATGCATGAAGCTAAGCTGATTTGAGAGCTCTCCTAGAGCTAGCAAACGTTAGATGAGTCCTTCATTCAGCAGCTGATGCAAAGAATAGAGGGATGGTAATGATGATGATGAGTCTTAGATCTATAATTTTGTCCAGAAGACTGAACTACAATCGAGTATTTGACTTTTTGAAAATGAGGATATGCCAACCAAAGTTTTTCGCCGTAAAAGTGCAAACAAAAGAATAATTGGTGCTTTATTCAAACGCATTGGTCCAGTAGCTGTAATTCCTCTTAAGGAACTTTAACTGTAACTTTTAATCAGTAAACAGACATTTTGTGTAGTCATCGCCAAAAATCTGCTTTTCGTGGCATTTTATTACACCACGATAATATACTCGTAACTACAACCGGAAAAACATTAAATTTGTTACACGTGTAATGCGATGACTGTTGAATTTCACCGGACGTTTGATGATCTTCCAAAAGCCAAGTTCTCTGCCTGATGAACAAATGTATTATGGTAATGAGTGAAAAAATTGAGCGTTCATATTTTTCTTATAACTGACAATTCATTAACAAAATATCTCTTCTTATAGCAGCGGTTTATTATTTTATTATCAGTTATCAGTTTGATAATATCTTAAAAATAATATACTTATACTCAAAACGTTATTTAGAAAAAACACAACTTAAGTATATTTGCAGGAGATATTTTATTCTAAGAAAAAAATTTAGTCATGAAAACAGCGGCTACTTCAGTTGTAACAAATAAGCGAATGTAACAACAGAACATCTCCAACATGAATGCGTAGCAGAGTTTAGAGTTTATATTTTGTAGTTAGAATATCTACATTGTCATTGCTGTAATATGTGTTAAAACATGCAAACTGATGCAAAATCTTCAAATACATGATGAGTTTAGGTAGACGGCATATTTTAATATCAAATAATTACTCTATGTAGTTAAAAATTTTTTATTCAGCTATGTCATCGAGCGTATATTAATTGTTATTTGTATTACCTCTAATTTATAAACATTAAGTCTGGAGGAAAAGTCGTGTTATGCTCTGTTAATGAACCACAGAAAATTGAGTTGCAAAATTATCGTAAAGTAATGACTATTGATAATTAAATAGTGTAAATCAATGTTTTATTTTATAGTTATTTATGGTATGTGTCATAAAATATTATATTTTCAAACTTATATGACTTGGTTGAGAAGGTAAATTAGTTATTTTTATGGCTAGGCATAAAAGTGATTACTTTTACGCCGGCTAAGTAAAAGTACTTCAAAACTTGGTTAGCTTTCGAATATTTTTGACATGGGACTTCTTGATTGTCGGAAACTGACATAGACGTCAATTCTCGATAATCGTAATTTTTTTAATAAATTTTGTATTTATATTAGTTCGGGGGCGTTAAAATAAAATAGTATATGCTATTTGGAGTAAAAGTGACTTTGTCTACCTCACCGGAACTTGTCTGACTCGCTAGCGCTCGTCAGTTAAACGCGTCCGGTCTCGCCACACAAAGCATCACCTTTATTCAATAACTCAATAAATACCAAAGTAACATACATATTGTATTGACAGCCGTGAAAATTCAAAGTCAGTATGACATGAAGTGAGTAATAGTACCTATAAAGTCATGTGTGGGTTATGAACTATATAATTCAATTGAAATCGACATAATAATGGCGTCATAATAAGGATGTGATGAATAATAGCCTATTATATTTGAATGGTTCACTGCCCATACAAATTCTGAATGCCTAATTAACTAAATGAATAAGGTCAATATGAGCGCAGAATTAAATATTTCATCTATTGCAAAATAGTCAGTACTTTACATTAATAAGTGCACTTGATGTGAGCAGCAGTAACTACTCAACAAAGCAGATTTTAGAAGGGTTACATTCAGAGTTTCAGATATGATAAATATTCGAAAGGGCTAATGCAATTTAATTTGTAACTGACGGAACTGAGCTTATTAATGTCAGACATAATGTGAATACGATAATATAAATGATTTGTTAACTACAGAAAGAATATGAGCGTTAGGTAATAAAAGTGTATAAGCCAGCAAAAGGCAGATTAGCTGAGAGGTAAACGAAACAGTGCCAGCAAAATAATAATTGCAAAGAGCAATGAAATGAAAGGTAGCCGGTCGAAGGACAATTAGGGAGACGTTATATGATCTTCAAGAGTATCAGTGCATTATAAACAAAAGTGATTTAAAAGCAGAGCAAGTGTAGTAACAATTATTCGAAGAAAAAGACAATATTAGTGGTTAGACAAAGATATGACATCAAAACTGTAGTCCATAAAGTTAAACATGTTATTAATTCTAATTTCCTCTTTACAAATTTGAAAATTTAGTTGCTAAGAACTAAACAAGCTTGAAAATTGCGTGTTGGCACCACATTGAGCTCCTCAATGAACAAGTAAAGTCATAAATAAAAAAGTTCTTAGTTGTACCAATTGTGGTTAAAGTTATTCACGAGTGTCCTGTGCATTTGTGGGTGTTGTTTGCCAGATGTTAAAAAGTCCAGGTGAAGCAGAGAAATTCGTCCAAGTGCGAGTGACTTCGGGGACCCAACTCTGTATGCAAGCAGCTTCGCCCAGCTAGAATAGTACTTGCTACTTGTAGAAAGGACATTCAGGAGCCAGTACGAGCAGAAATCCCAACCAACAAGCGATTCCCAAGTCCGTAATTCCCGTACCGTCATTTGGGGAGCGATATCCAGCGTCCGAGAAGCCTCCGATTAAGGTAGAATTTCACAAGAAAAGCGTTGCTGTAGGTCCATTATTTTGAGACTTCAGCAAGTTCAAAGTGTCTACGAGGTGGAGAGCCATATTCTAGTGGTTCAGAGTCTTTCGGTTTAAAAAAATTTAGATAGCGTCCCTTGAAAATATAAGATGACGCGGCATTTTCCAGTTTTGTGCCGGATGAAACAAAACTGTCGAGCGTCGGTTGCTACGTCACAGTTAGAAACAAAACAAACTTAGCAGTTGCTACGTTACAGTAATAAATATTTACCTGACGAGTCTTTGCCATTTTGGTGGTTTTAGAATTCAATTTACTCTGTTTTGTGCGCTATCAGATCATTGTGTTTGTTGAGTCAAAATTTATAGGTTAGCTAAATGTCAGATAAAATTGTGCATTTGCCCGAAATGTTTGCGAGTATTTGTCATACAAGTTGTTTATCATACCAAGTTTTTCCTTAAATTTTATGAACCTACGACTCTGAACCAAGATTGTCTCATGTCTACGGAGCTAGTTCCGAATTTATTGCGGAAAGATAGAATATGAAAAGGGCAATAAACTATTTAGTTATTATAATTTTGGTACACCATTTTAATTTTCAGGTGACAGGTGAATTTCAATTGAAACTTAATCATCAGAAAGTGTAGTTTTCCCTTTTCTATTAATTAATTATTTTATTTCAAACCTATCATTATTATTAGGACCAGGGGCTATTACATTTTAATATATCTAAGGAGCAAAGGTATTTATTTCATCCCGCGTGTGAATTTAATGATTTTTGAATATTTATCGTTTTAATCAAATTATCGTTAGTAAATTTAGTATTAAATTCAATTTAGATAATTAATACTGTATGTTTACATGCAGTTTATTTTAATGTTTATCATTAAATTGTTTCATAAACTTTTTGCTTAAACACTTTGATTTTTTTTAATTTATTTATAACTGACTTTCTTTAATTTAAAAATTTTCCAATTAGTAGTTTTGTTCATTTAAATGTCTATATTTTCACTCAGATCTGGTATTTGTAATATTATCTTTGTTTTTCACTTACATTTTGGCTTTTCTATCTTCGAAGTCAATTGCTCTTCATTGATACAATGGACTTGCATCTACTGCGCCGTAGTCAGCAACGCCTGCTAGTTATGCTACACGCATACCACAAAGCTCTTTATATTTCTTACTCCAAACTTCTCATTACGACCACATTTATTTTATACAAAACACCAATATTTATTTTTAAGATAATTGAATTTTTATACTTTTAGCATTTATTTAAAGCTGGTGCTATTTTTAATTCAAACTTTTACACACACAATTGTTATTGTTTTTTGGCTAAACTGCAGAATCTGGGACTATAGAGAGTTTATAATTAATTACAGTGTGGCCATTTGACCGACTGTCGTGAGTTTTCCAAATTTTTAAAATAAGTTTGTGTGGGAAACCATGGTGACGTGTCAAAAATAACTGTAAATCTGTGCATTTCTCTAACGGTGTATGTGAAATTTGGTAACAAAAAATTACTAAAGTAGAAATTATTACTATCATATGGTCACTCTGTATCCGGGGCCAATTCCCCTCTATTTAGTTTCTTACCTTATAATTTTCGTTATGGTTACTAGAGAAACACGGTTAATAGTAATTAGTATTTACAATAGTAGAGGAATTGGCCCTGGATTCTACAGTTTTTCCGAAAGAATATATTATTAAATAAGAATCTGATGAACTTTTAGTTGAGGTATTATTGATACTTTAAATAGTTTAAAATTATTATTTTATTTTATTTTTTAAGTTAAGCAAGCTACTTCAACGAATGCTCAAAAAAAACCTTACAACATTAAAGACATGTGTTATTCAAGTTGGAAATACGGAAAAACTAGTAACAAAGAAGAAAAATACCGAAAAGCCTGACGAAGATCGAAAATTCTAAAAATGTACAAATAGAAGTAGAAGAAGTAAGCTATGTTATACCACTTGAGGAGCCGTAATTGCCCCCGTTAATCGAACTGCAAATTCATAAAAGAACTATGACTTTCAAAACGTGTTGTACACGCAGTTGCTTGCAAAGTGATCTCACGAAATTTAGTCGAAAAGGACTTCGGAATTTACAACTGTCGAATTGACAATTCACAATTTTAACAAAAAGGTTTACTTTTTGATTTTGCGTAAAAGTAGTATATTGTGATACTAGTGTATAAGTACGCATTTAAAACACGTGTGACGAGTTTACGCGCACGACTCAAAGCGAAGTGCTTTTAACGTCGCTAGTGCGTTAATGGCACTTATACACGTGTACCATACGCTATTTTTTCTACGATCGTAACAAAAATATAAAAACTTAGTTCGGTGACACTTTTTTCGTCACATTGTGTTAGATAATCTAGGTTTTGTTGACATTAAAATTTACGACAGAGCGTGTTTTAATATAGTTGATATGCGAACGCAAATTTTAGCTAACTAAATTGAGGACACTATAAATGAAACAAATCCTTTAAAAACTGCATTTTTCCGGGGCCACAAATAAAACGTCGCCGCTTGCAAAGAAACAAAGGAACTGCACACTCAGCTTTCACGGCGAAAATCCCGCACGGCTCCAATGTTAAAAGAACAGCGTCCAAAGAACGGAATGACCCCTGAAATAAAACATAAACGCCAAAAGAAGGTTCACTGTCGCATGCCGAAATACACGCCAAATTGAAAACTGCAACCTAGGTTTTGAAAATCTAACAATCGCGAGCTTCGAGAACACAAAAAAACGCGGCGGTTAAGCTATCCACTTAGGAGGATTAAAGCAGGTAGATGACACCGCGCAGGTGTTACCTCAAAAAGCTCGAGTGCCGGCCTCGGATAATCAACAATAAATAAACACGGGCGGTCGGGATTTAATTACAAACTAATCTAGCGAAATAAATAAATCCTCGTAATATTGATACACATATAGGCGTGTGACATATCGGTGAACGCGACTTTTTACGAGGAAGACGATGGGCAGCCTTAGAAAACCCGCCGCGCGTAAACAACAACGCCACAACTAAAAGTAAATAAAACAACAAATTCTCTCCCACAAAACTTGTTTGTCGTTTTTACAACACAAACTCGAAGTCCGGGGGAAAATCAGGCAAGTGGTTTGCATTTATAAGGGGGGAACCCTGGAAAAATCAGATATTCGATTGATCCCTGATCTCGACTCTTCTACAACTCCTAATAGATCTCTGATTTTAGAGGTTCATCAAGAATAGGAACGCCTAGCGCCCGACCACAACATTCTCCAGGCCGTTTTTTCTCACGGGCGGAACCAGCCGCATCTATACCTATTCGCTACAAGGAGCGTCAGCGTCGCCACAGCATCCTCCAGGCCACTTTTTCTCACGGACAGAACCAGCCGCTGCTGTACCTAGCCGCTGCAAGGAGCCTCGCCATTGCCATAGCATCCTCCAGGCCGCTTTTTCTCACAGACAGAACCCGCCGCTGCTATACCTAACCGCCACAAGGAGCATCGCCGCCACCAGGACACCGCCCTTGCTCGTAGGATCACCACTCCCATCGCTCCGCGTTGCTGTTCGCTGCAGTTTGTCGAACAAGTAAGCCGCCCGCTATAATTTTTCCCGGGGCCTCTCTAAAAAGGCCACTCCTACCTACTCCCGAGGAACGGCGTGTCCTGATCGAGATTTATATTCTAGCACCAGGGAGCTGATAGAGCGACTGTTTGCCCAACTCGCCCAAGTCGACGCTATCTAAGAAGGCTCAGCGGGGGCCGACCGTCCCTAGTCCTCCAGGTGCCTGAGCAGCACCAGGTCACCGCCCCCGAGGCAACGACGCCTCCCCGCTACCCCCGCACGCCTGATCCGAACGAAACGCCCCCGGGACAACAGGCCATCGAAGACGGGACCCCAGCAGGTTTACCTCACGTGCCGCCTCCGTCGGATAGACGTAGACTTTTGTCTGCGTCCCGAGGAGACGGCTGAGTTTAAGCAGCTGTGGGAGGAGGTGAGACTGGCTCATCAACCCCCTGCCCACCGCCGTCTACGTGACGTGCTGCTGTCCCCGCGCCGCGCCGCCGCTGCAACCACCTGCAACGCAGAGGGAAGGAATTCCCGTCTACACCTCCGCTTGCCCCTGCCGTTTGTCCACTCGCCCCTCCGCATCCCTGTGTTACCACCGGACTTTAAGCACTGAATTGTTTCATGACTTAACACCGTTGAAACACTAGCACTGGGGAGCAGAGTCAATCAATAGTCTTAGAATTTACAATAAAGAATGTTGTTTATTACAATCAAGCATAATAACAAACATATAAATAAATACATATAAATATGGAGATAGATGCATACACATGACGTCCGTGTATAGCACAGGTTAGACGCTGAGCAGGGTGACTAACGGCTATGCCACACACGAGACAAAATACACAAAATGCAAAATACAAACAATAAAATATATACACAACCCTATGACTAAGAGACTTACGCTAACTTACACTAAATGTCCTCCACTAAGTCCACAATTTCACACACTATCGAGTATGTGAGATGTCGCGCTCCGGCGACAGGAACGACGCTCTACAACGTCGAGGAATGGGGTTAACGACTCCTGGATCTCTCGGTGGCCTGGACGTTGGCGGCGACACTGTTCGGCAGCTGAACAGCTCGGCCTGTCCCGTGGCCGGACGTAGGTCACGGCGGCGAATCCAAGAGGGCAACGACGATCGGAGGATTTGCTACTACTCAGGTCTCAATCTGTCTAATCCTGAGTAGTAGCTGCCTTCTGAGCCTAGACTCCAGGAAGTGCCTTTCTGTTGAAAAGCGGAGAGTATTTATATGTTTTGCACCAGGCGGCCGAAGCTCCTATTGGTGGCCTGGTGAAGCCGTTGTAATTGTATGCTCCCCACCCCAAAATCTCAAGTTCGGAGGCTTCACCTGGTAACACCTGGAGCCCGAAGGTTCTACCGTTGCCGCCGCTCTCCACGTCCAATAACGGCCCCGAAAGTCCGGCCCCGGTGTGTCGCCGCCCCCCAGCCCGCCGGCAGTGTGATTCCGCGTGTTTCCAGTGCCGTGAGCTCCGAGTGGGGCCAACCTAGTGAATAGTGGTCACGCCCCAAACACGAACCATGCAAAAACAATTCTGAGACATTTGTATATATATTTTTAGTGTTAGCGCCATTTTAGTTTTAGGCCTGTGTTTTTATTTCTTTGTTTATACTTGTTGCCTTAAATACCAACATTAAAGTTTTGTTCCCGTGCGGGGATTTGCCAGTTACCTCCATCGGGTGCGTCCCCATTGGAATTGAGGGAAGCTCACTCACAATGAAGTCAGAGGGTAGTGAGGAAATAAAATACTCACCGTAGAAAAAAAACTGGTCTGGTCCTCCAGGTTGGGGGTTGAGGCGACAGACTAGCTCTCTGTTACTCGGAAAACAATCATCTGCTAAAAAACCTAAACAAAAGCCTCGGAACTCGGACGGATGTAAACGACAACGACATAAGCAATCGAAAAGGACAATTAATATCGCCACATGGAATATACAAGGCATCGCAACAAAAACAAAAGAAGTAATCTCGGAAATAAAAAAATACAAACTAGATATAGCATGTTTAACAGAGCTCAAGAAAAAGGGTCAGGGAACTGAAAATTTAGGCAACTGTGTACAGGTGTGGTCTGGTGTACCCAAATCCCAGAAATCTAAATCGGGAGTGTCCATATTAATTAAAAGAAAACTATTTCCGCATGTTTCAAATATTGAATATATAAGTGATAGACTTATAAAAATTGAATTCAAACGTTTTGGCCAAGAATGGGTGGTCTTATCGGTGTATGTCTCTACAGATGACTCTACTTTCGTTGAAAAGAATGAATTCTACCAGTCCTTAAGTGAACAACTAGATATAGTTAAGAACCAGAAATCACTAATTATTGCAGGCGACTTGAATGGAAAAGTGGGTGTAAGGGGAAATTATAATGTTGTCTGACAGTTTGGCGATCCTGAGACCAATGATAATGATGAAATGCTTATAAGTCTATGCAAACAATACGATTTACGAGTCAATAATACTTTCTTTCAACATAAACGTATCCACCAGTATACATGGATAAGACCATCATTAAATCAAAAATCCATCATAGACTACATTATAACAAAACAAAAAAGTTCAGAAATCGTAAGAGATGTCATAGTAAAAAGAGGAGCAGTTTGTGGATCAGACCATCATTTACTAGTTTCAAAAATAGTCTGCCAGTTTGTTAATAGACAGAATAAAAATAAAAATATAAACGAAAACGATCGACATAAAACACGACTATACCCTGAATACAACATTCAACTAATCCATGATCACAGCATAAGATATCTATATCAGAGAAGACTAAACCACCAACTCAGCCTTACTGAAGGTATGACAAACATTGAAAAGGAATATGAAAGGATAGCAAAAGTCATTCATCAGGCATCCAATGAAGCATTAGGTCTAAAACATCACAATTCTCGACGTTCACCATGGTTACAACCGAGACTGAAGAAATAATAAAGATCAAGAACACAGCCTATACTAACTGGCTTAGCCATAATACACAAGAAACCTGGAATCAGTACAAATCACTTCAAAGAAGAGTAAGAGAAAGGGTGAGAAGAGGGAAAACTGAAATGTGGGAAAGAAAATGCAGCAAAATAGAGAGTAAAATAGGAGGATCTCAGTCGACCGAGGTATTGAGATGTTTAAAAACAATGAAAAATAACCGAACCGAAAGACACCATGGAAATATCACAATGCAAAAATGGAAAGAACACTACGAATTTCTATTAATAGAGAAAAGGGAACCATTCCAAAAGGAAGTCAAAGATTAAGCAGAGCCGGATGAATATATAACAGTTACAACAGAAGAAGTCAAGAAATGTCTTGCTTCAATGAAAAACGGAAGATCTCCAGGCCCCGAGGGGATAGTGGCTGAAATGATAAGATATGGAGGACATAATTCAATTAAACAACTAACACATCTTATCAATATGTGCCTCAGAGAAAATAAACTACCCAAAGAATGGAAGACGTCATATATTATCTCGTATAAAAAAGGGAAACGAAATGACCCGAACAACTATAGAGGCCTAAGTATAAATTGCACAATGAGCAGATTATTTGGCAAGGTTATTAAAAATAGGTTGCAGGAAGATACAATTGGTAAAATCAGTGAAGATCAAAGTGGATTTATGTCGGATATATCTTGTGTAGATAATCCTTTATCTAATAGACTTGTCTGTCCGGGACGCTGGTCCGTCCGGGACGCTGTTTCAGCAGCCAAACCGTAAGAGATAGAGAAAAAAGTTATGAAAGTTATATGTTTGGAATGGTCATGTCAGGTCAGGAACCGAATTTCAGTCACGTAACACTTCCGGTTTTCGAGAAATCACGTAATTTCCGTCCGTCCGGGACGCTGGTCCGTCCGGGACGCTGTTTCAGCAGCCAAACCGTAAGAGATAGAGAAAAAAGTTATAAAGTTATATGTTTGGAATGGTCATGTCAGGTCAGGAACCGAATTTCAGTCACGTGACACTTCCGGTTTTCGAGAAATCACGTAATTTCCGTCCGTCCGGGACGCTGGTCCGTCCGGGACGCTGTTTCAGCAGCCAAACCGTAAGAGATAGAAAAAATGTTATGAAAGTTATATGTTTGGAATGGTCATGTCAGGTCAGGAACCGAATTTCAGTCACGTGACACTTCCGGTTTTCGAGAAATCACGTAATTTCCGTCCGTTCGGGACGCTGGTCCGTCCGGGACGCTGTTTCAGCAGCCAAACCGTAAGAGATAGAGAAAAAAGTTATAAAGTTATATGTTTGAAATGGTCATGTCAGGTCAGCAACCGAATTTCAGTCACGTGACACTTCCGGTTTTCGAGAAATCACGTAATTTCCGTCCGTCCGGGACGCTGGTCCGTCCGGGACGCTGTTTCAGCAGCCAACCCGTAAGAGATAGAGAAAAAAGTTATAAAGTTATATGTTTGGAATGGTCATGTCAGGTCAGGAACCGAATTTCAATCACGTGATTTTAAAAAATATTGTTTTTATTTAATACGCGTTCTATTTGGAAAACGGTCTTTTTTGTTTTATTAAATGAGACATTTGTCTCACTGGTTGCTAGTCTCTTTATAATACAACAGCTGACTGAAAAACGAAATGAAATAAATGAAGAAACACACTTAGCATTCATAGATTTAGAGAAGGCCAATGACTCGATTTCGAGAATAAAACTTTGGGAAGCTCTTAGGGATTTAGAAGTTGAACCAGCATTAGTAAAAATAATAAAAGAATTATATGATAACAAGGCACATATAAGAATTGGAAATAATCTCTCAGATGCTATTTATCCATCAAAAGGTCTTCGGCAAGGCTGTAGTCTCTCACCAATCTTATTTAATCTAAGTAGAAAGAGGAGAGAAATCCCCCACTCCTTTTAATTCGATTAAGCCACGCCCCCTTAATTCGCGAAATTATTCGCGGATTTCGCGGAATTTTCGCGGATTGACCCAATTAATTTCGCGGTTTGATCTAATTAATCACATATGAAGTTTGATATGTAATTTACATATGTGCTACTGATTAAATTACGCATTAGCTTCCGATTAAATTACGCATTAGCTTCCGATTAAAATTACGCGTCGGACTTTGGCGGCCATCTTGAATTTCTGGCGGGAATATTTGAAATTTGAATTTTTTCCGATTTTTTTCTAAGTTCAATTTTTTGAATTTAAATCTCCCGGGGCGTCGGCCATCTTGGTGCGCGCGCACTTCTCACGGCTGTCGTTTTTAATTTTGAATTTTCGCGGAAATATTTGAATTTCAAACTGGTAGATCTTCCGTCTCCCTCATCGAAGCTACTCTCTCTCTCATGCACGGAGGCCATTTTAATTTCGCGCGAATATTTGAATTTTAAATTTTATTTTCAGATTTTTCTAAGTCCCTGTTTTGAATTTAACTTCTCGGGTGTCGTCCATCTTGGTTTTCTCACATTTATTTTAATTTAAAAAAAGCTTCCTGCGATGTCCCATGGCTGGAATCGAACCAGCGATCGCAGCATTACGAGTACGAAGCCTTAACCAACTGGGCTATCGAAGCGATCGAGGTTAAAGGAATTAAACATAGCCACTTACGTGTCACGAGCCCAGCTTTAAACAAACTATTTTTCACAAAGTTTGATTATAAGAATAGGGGATGTGTAGCTTATTGTGTTTAAAGGTTGATACATTTTTAAAAAAATTAGATTTGTAACAGCTTATTAATTATTTTATAATTTGTGCCTGCTATATGGCTGGATTAACGAGATCCTCATTCTCCCTACCTACTATAGGAAGTTTCCGTCTAAGTTCCCTATTTAAAAAAGGTCGGTGCCTGTGTATTGTTTGGTTTTAAAGGTTTGAACATTGTACCACTTAGCTGTTCTGACATTATACTTCCATATACATATTATAAATAAATTTTAAATGTTATTTTCGACTGAGTTTTAGCCTCTTATAAATTACAACAGCTAGTTTAAAATTAAATGGGCGATAAGAGCTAAAGGCAGATCGTAATATAAAACGAGTTACAAATTTTATTTTAGTATATTCCTGAAATACTGATAATACGTATTGCTTGAATAAGATAGAGTTGAACTTTCTCTTTTGTTCTGCAGAGAAACCTTATCTGACGTCATGACCTCGGTGTATTTTCAAACAAAGAACCAGATTCTAGAAATTCATCGAGTTACAAATTTGAGTTTAATATATTCCTGACATACTTCTGTTGTGCCATCGCCCATATAAAAATAAGACATACGCATTAAATAAATGTTTTTATTGTATAAGAATGGTTGTCCCCCATAAATTTGAATAAAAACAGACAATTTCGTTGAAAAAAATAGCTTTTCAATATCGTTTGCAAATAAGACAAGGGATACTTGTAAAAATATAAGTCAAACCATTTTTTCTTGTAAAAAATTTACGAAAAGACGTAAGTGTTGGCGACAAATTAAAATAAATTTGAATAAAAGCACGCAAAATTACGAAAATACGTAGAAAATTTATAAAAAGCGGCATCTTGTTACATTAAATTCTGCAAAAACGACAAAAAACAATATTTTTATACAACTTTCATCGAAAAAATAGTAAAATTTTACGAAAATACGTCTGTGTTGACGACAAATGAAAATAAATTTGAATAAAAACACGCAAAAATTACGAAAAGACGTATGTGTTGGCGACAAATTAAAATAAATTTGAATAAAAGCACGCAAAATTACGAAAATACGTAGAAAATTTATAAAAGCGGCATCTTGTTACATTAAATTCTGCAAAAACGACAAAAAACAATATTTTTATACAACTTTCATCGAAAAAATAGTAAAATTTTACGAAAATACGTCTGTGTTGACGACAAATGAAAATAAATTTGAATAGAAACACGCAAAAATTACGAAAAGACGTATGTGTTGACCCCAAAGTAACAAAAATTTGAATAAAATCACGCAATCATACAGCATCTCACATAAATTTTCACAAAAATCGACATCATGTCACATAAATTATACAAAAACTATCATCATATCACTTGAAATTATACAAAAAACGACATTTTCATTCAATACACGATGAAAATTGAACAAAAATCACGCAGTCATACAGCATCTCACATAAATTTTCACAAAAATCGACATCATGTCATATAAATTATACAAAAACTGTCATCATGTCACTTGAAATTATACAAAAAACGACATTTTTACTAAACACACGACGAAAATTGAACAAAAATCACACAATTACACGCCATCTCACATACATTTTCACAAAAATCGACATCATGTCATATAAATTATACAAAAACTGTCATCATGTCACTTGAAATTATACAAAAAACGACATTTTTACTAAACACACGACGAAAATTGAACAAAAATCACGCAATTACAAGCCATCCCACATAAATTTTCACAAAAATCGACATCATGTTACATAAACTATGCATAATTTTGCAAATGTTTTACACTTTTTATAAAATGCATCGCTCAAAATTAAAAGAAATAGCAATTTCGTTGAAAAAATCTACTACCACAATCATTTCGATAAACAAAATTCAAAAAATCTTATACTTTTGACGGAAATATATGTATGTTGACCACAAATTAACATAATTTTTAAATAAAAACGCGCAATTCGTTGAAAAAAATATTCTGACACCACCAAAACACGCAATTTCATTGAAAAATATATATATGTTGTCCACAAATTAACATAAATTTGAATAAAAACACGTAATTTTGTTGAAAAAATGTTCTGGCCCCGTCATTTCACTTAAAATTTTACAAAACTGCCATCATAACACTTGAAATTATACAAAATATATGTATGTTGATCACAAATTAACATAAACCTGAATAAAACACACAATTTCGTTGAAAAATTTGCAAATGTTTTACACTTTTTATAAAATGTGTCGCTCAAAATTAAAAGAAATCACAATTTTTAAATTATATCACGCCAATATGAAATCGTAGATTGATTTTTTTTGAAATTTTACACTTTGTAACTGTAAAATAACTGCAAATACTAATATTTTAGCTTTAGACTTTGTAATTATTGCAGATTCGAGAAAAAAAACAAAGCAGAGTAGAAATAAAAAACACAAACACTTTGTAATAACATAACTTTGTAATTGTATATTGTTCTTATTTCGTATAATACTTAACAATATAAATATAAATGTACAGCAGAATGTCTTATTTCTAAAAATTCGCTAGCAATTTACAAAACTGTAGTTTGAGGTGCACGACATTTCAAATTAAAAAGACTGCAAGTAATAAAATCAGAATTTCATTGTGTAATTTTAAAGTTTAAGATGCACCCAATCTAGAATTCCCTTCGTTTTTGGTGTTGATGACATCTGCCTTAGAGGCGTTTTTCTAACGGCCCTTTTTTGGAGGCGTTTCCTTATCGGCGTTCTTCTGACTGAACCTTTTTGATGTGGACTTGGATGAGTAGCTGGTGTTTTTAATTTATATTCTAAATCGGACTCGCAGTTATCAGTTTCCATTTCGGTTTTTCCTGTAGTACCAGTCGGGGTTGGCTTCTTTTGCTGTTTAGGTTTAGCTAGCAGCACATTAGCAACGTTAAGGTCTTTGATGTAAGCAGCAAACTGTAGGCGACCGGGTGGATTAATAGTTTTTCGAGGCCTCAGAGTGTCGTGAATTAAATCGACTATGTTAGACGCCGGTAAAATTTCACCCTTTATAGTAACGGTACCCTTGTGATCCCAGCTCACATCGCTTGAGGTACTCAAAATGCGTAGGAAAACTTCAGCTTTTTTCTTAAAAGTTTTGGGAAGTGTAGATAAAATATGAAATATTGTATGAAATTGCATGTAGAAGGCTTTTTAAACTATATGTTTTCTTAATTATGCAGAGAGTGCTCGTTTATATAGGGAGGCAGGTTGGCCGAATGGTTAAGGCGTCAGATTTAAGCTCTGATCTCGAGAGAGAATGCGGGTTCGATTCCCGTACCTGTCATATTTTTTTTATATATTTATTATGGAAGTCTTGATTTTAAGCTAGTTTATTCACGACGGCTCTACCAGAACAAACGATTGAGCTCCTTTTCGACTAAAATGGACCAAGAGCGGAAGATGTTGATTGTATCGCCGGAATTTGTCCAACGTCTTAAGTCTGGAGATGATGCGGAGAAAAATATATTATCACAGCTTGATGACGAAATGCAAAAAGTTTTAAAGTCCAAATTAACTGATCACGATAAATGGATCCAGTACAATCAGGTTTTACAACGATTCCTTCATTTCACAAACCAGGCGCGGCAGCCAATCAAAATACCTATTGAAACAACCAGTGACAGCCTATCAAATGCCATTATTTTATCTACACTTCCCAAAACTTTTAAGAAAAAAGCTGAAGTTTTCCTACGCATTTTGAGTGCCTCAAACGATGTGAGCTGGGATCACAAGGGTACCGTTACTATAAAGGGCGAAATTTTACCGGCGTCTAACATAGTCGATTTAGTTCACGACACTCTGCGGCCTCGAAAAACTATTAATCCACCCGGACGCCTACAGTTTGCTGATTACATCAAAGACCTTAACGTTGCTAATGTGCTGCTAGCTAAACCTAAACAGCAAAAGAAGCCAACCCCGACTGGTACTACAGGAAAAACCGAAATGGAAACTTATAACTGTGAGTCAGATTTAGAATATAAATTAAAAACACCAGCTACTCATCCAAGTCCACATCAAAAAGGTTCAGTCAGAAGAACGCCGATAAGGAAACGCCTCCAAAAAAGGGCCGTTAGAAAAACGCCTCTAAGGCAGATGTCATCAACACCAAAAACGAAGGGAATTCTAGATTGGGTGCATCTTAAACTTTAAAATGACACAATGAAATTCTGATTTTATTACTTGCAGCCTTTTTAATTTGAAATGTTGTGCACCTCAAACTACCGTTTTGTAAATTGCTAGCAAATTCTTAGAAAATAAGACATTCAGCTGTACATTTATATTTATATTATTAAGTATTATGCGAAATAAGAACAATATATTTGTTTATTACAAAGTGTTTGTGTTTTTTATTTCTACTCTGCTTTTGTTTTTCACGAATCTGAAATAATTACAAAATCTAAAGCTAAAATATTAGTATTTGAAGTTATTTTACAGCTACAAAGTGTAAAATTTCAAAAAATCAATCTACGATTTCATAATGGTGTGATATAATTGAAAAAATTGTGATTTCTTTTAATTTTGAGCGATACATTTTATAAAAAAGTGTAAAACATTTGCAAATTTTTTAACGAAATTGTGTGTATTTCCATCAAAAGTACAAGAATTTTTGAATTTTGTTTATCGAAATGCTTGTGGTAAAAGATTTTTTCAACTTAAATTGCTATTTCTTTTAATTTTGAGCGATGCATTTTATAAAAAGTGTAAAACATTTGCAAAATTATGCATAGTTTATGTAACATGATGTCGCTTTTTGTAAAAATTTATGTGAGATGACGTGTAATTGCGTGATTTTTGTTCAATTTTCATCATGTGTTGAGTAAAAATGTCGTTTTTTTGTATAATTTCAAGTGACATGATGGCAGTTTTGTATAATTTATGTGACATGATGTCGATTTTGTGTAAATTTATGTGAGATGGCGTGTAATTGCGTGATTTTTCTTCAATTTTCATCGTGTGTTGAATAAAATATCGTTTTTTGTATAATTTCAAGTGACATGATGTCAGTTTTTGTATAATTTATGTGACATGATGTCGATTTTTGTGTAAATTTATGTGAGATGATGTGTGATTGCGTGATTTTTGTTCAATTTTCATCGTGTGTTGAATAAAAATATCGTATTTTGTATAATTTCAAGTGACGTGATGACAGTTTTTGTATAATTTGTTACGGTATGAAAAGGACTTTACGACACCCACCCAAGGTGAGCATCGCACCACGGAATCAGTCCTGAAAACATGACACACTTGCCCTGAGATCGGTTCGAAATAGGCTAATAGGCCACGGCTGGAACGCTCAGGGAGTCGGGCGTGAGTCACACGATACGTTCTGGGCAAGCGCGTTGTGGCATAATATATACAGGGTATGTCGAAATTATGAGGGCGCCACCAAGCCTGTCGTAACCCGGCTAACCGGGCCTGGACGGTTAGACGGGAGCGAAGCATGCAAAAATACTCCGCCAATAAGATTATTCAAGAGTTGCAAGGTCAAACAACAACTTCGGGATTGCCTTAAGCAAGGATTGTGATTAGGTGTCAATCCGACCACGACTACGCAGCTGTCTCACTCACCTGCACGCTTACAGCTTCCTCGTTCCGTCGTACAATAATTCGTACAATAAAGGGGCGTCTATCTGTAACAGAACATGCACAAACCGAAACAAACAATAGTTCCCTTAACTAACCAATCATATATTTCACTTCGAGTTACAATGGGGTAGCAGAATGCGTCGCCCTGTATCTAACCTTACTCTATAATTAAGGGCACCAGCTGGCACGCGCGCTCTAAGCTTAACGACAGATGTTGAACATTAGTGAACAGCAATAATAGGTACAAAGATACACATTGCCTTATGCAAGGGCAGCGACGATTTACATTAGCCTTCGCGGCCTGAACTGTCTGCAGTCTGAATGAATACACTAGCGTAGTAATGAATAGGTACAAAGATACACATTGCCTTATGCAAGGGCAGCGACGATTTACATTAGCCTTCGCGGCCTGAACTGTCTGCAGTCTGAATGAATACACTAGCGTAGTAATGAATAGTAATGAGTAACACTCGCGTTCACAGCGGTAATCAGGTTAAAGGCACATACCTTAATGCGTGGGCGGCGAGGGAGCCTGGTACAGCTGAGTTGCGACGAGCTGCAATCGTAGGTGGTAGGTACCTTCGGTGTTACAACGGCGAAAGGGGGTGAATGCATAACCGCCTCAATGGCGACGGGAGACGCGTCGAAACGCGTACAACGGGACGACGAAAATGATGGGGGCCTCACTCGTTCTGCTGAACCAAATCCTCGTAGGTCGAGATGAAGGGGGCACGACCCCTCACTAATAGTAGCAGGAACTGGGCTCCAAAACACCCACGTTACGCCGAAGATCACTCGACAAAATTCGAATCACCACCACCACACACAAGCGCTCTCTGCCACGGGCTCTGGAAGACTCACTTAAGGCGAAAACGCCCGCAACATAACTGCTGGAGCAGCACCCGACGGGAAAACGACTGACGCCCCCGCCACAATGGCGGGAGCGCCGCACGAACTCACATACACTATCCGACCTCTTGTTTTAACGACCGCTCTCGGCTGAATCCCCGAGGGAAGCGTTGGCAAAAGGTCACCTTGGCCGCGTCCCCCACGTGACTAAACCACAACGAATCGCAAGGCGATGAAATGAAACCAACCAATCCGGGCCACGCTGGTATCACGCCGCCACAGCGTGCTAAATGAAACGAACCAATGCGGGCCACGCTGGTATCACGCCGCCACAGCGTGCTATTCAGAATTCAGAAAAACGCCATCAAACGAGAGCTCCAACCGACGACAAATACTGCTTTTGGGGCTAACTATGTGCGAAATCGTGATTCTGGAATTAGGCGATGGAGCCAAATAAAGAGCTAAAAGGGCTTAGCATACGGGCGCGCTGCTCTAAGCTTAGGCGGCTATTCAAAATACCAAAATGACCTAACTAACGGCGTGAAATGCAATTAAGCATCTGAAATAGCAAAATGACTTAACAAATTTATGGGACATGATGTCGATTTTTGTGAAAATTTATGTGAGATGATGTGGAACAGAACGTTTTTCAGCGAAAGTGCGTGAATTTTGCTTCTAGAAATGCTTGTGGTAGAAGATTTTTCAATGAAAGTTCTATAAAAATATTGTTTTTGTCGTTTTTGGTTAGAACTTTTTCAGCGAAATTGTGTTTTTATTCAAATCTTACTAAAATTGCTGCAGAAATTGCTGTTTTTTATTCAAATCTTGCTAAAATTGCAACAAGTTAGAGAAAAAAGTGTAAAACATTTGCAAAATTATGCTTAGAAATAACTCTAAAAACTGCTTTTACATCATTTTCGTTTTACAAAACGATTTATAAAACGAATTGTGATCATTGTTTAAGTGAAATAATGTGAGATGGTGTATTTTTTATCGCTTATTAGATAAAAATGTCGTTTTTGTATAATTTCAAGTGACATGATGTCAGTTTTTGTAAAATTATAAGTGAAATGGCGGTGTCAGAACATTTTTTCAACGAAATTGAGCGTTCTTATTCAAAATTATGTTAATTTGTGGTCAATTGCGTTTTTATTTTCGTCCGTTTGCATTTATACTGGAATTTTTTAAACTAAAATGCAGTTTTTATCGATATAATCCCACAATTTCAGACGTTTACTTATAAAATAGGGTTCCGTGGTGGGAAGAATCAGTTTATTCCGAAAGAAGTCGCTGTTTTCGTTAAAATGTTCTAAATTACCAATTTACATTAAGTTGTTATATACAAATTGACCGTGAAAAATCTGTACATTTACAATAGCACAGTTTGATTCTTCCACTTTGTCAAAAGACCCATCTTATAAACGCACAATAACTAAAAGTTTTACGTATTTATAATACGTTGCATTTATTTACTCAACACTTTTCGCGATTTAAAATGATTATTCACATGTGGCTAGGGTTCAAATCCGACTTGGACCACCGCAAAAAGCTTTTTTTTAAATTAAATAAATGCGGACGAGATGAGCGTAGACAAGATGACCCCTGCAGATTCGGTGATATCATAGCAAATTCCATTGTCTGTGCTAACAATCAAGTTAACTGAAAACGCGCCCGGGGCAAAAACCATTGCGAATAATTACGCATTTTATGTTTATCTCTTTCTTATTCAAGCAATACGTATTATCAGTATTTCAGGAATATATTAAAATAAAATTTGTAACTCGTTTTATATTACGATCTGCCTTTACCTCTTATCGCCCATTTAATTTTTAAACTAGCTGTTGTAATTTATAAGCGGCTAAAACTCAGTCGAAAATAACATTTAAAATTTATTTATAATATGAATATGGAAGTGTAATGTCAGAACAGCTAAGTGGTACAATGTTCAAACCTTTAAAACCAAACAAAACACAAGCACCGACCTGTTTTAAAAAGGGAACTTAGAAAAATCGCACGGAAATTTCCAGCAGGGTGGAACAACGAGACTATTGCAAATTATAAAAATAATTATTTCTAGTACATCCAGTTACAAATCTAATTTTTTAAAAATTGTATCAACCTTTAAACACAATAAGCTACACATCCCCTATTCTTATAATCTAAATTTTTGAAAAATAGTTTGTTTAAAGCTGGGCTCGTGACACGCAAGTGACTATGTTTAATTCCTTTAACCTCGATCGCTTCGATAGCTCAGTTGGTCAAGACTTCGGACTCGTAATACTGCCGTCGCTGGTTCTGATCCGGCTATGGGTCGTCGCAGGAAGCTTTTTTTAAATTAAAATAAATGTGAGAAAATCAAGATGGACGACACCCGAGAAGTTAAATTCAAAACAGGGACTTAAAAAAAATTAAAATTCAAATATTCGCGCGATATTAAAATGGCCTCCGTGCATGAAAGAGAGAGAGAGAGAGCAGCTTCGATGAGGGAAACGAAAGATTTAGCAGTTTGAAATTCAAATAATTCCGCGAAAATTCAAAATTAAAAACGACAGCCGTGAGAAGTGCGCGCGCAGAAAACCAAGATGGCCGACACCCCGGGAAGTTTAAAATCAAAAAATTGAACTTAAAAAAAATCTGAAAAGTTTCCTATAGTAGGGTCAATGGATCTCTGGTTAATCCATTCATGCGCGCCGCCGCGTAATTCCGGAAGCAAATTAAAAATGGCCGCGCGTAATTTAATCGGAAGCTAATGCGTAATTTAATCAGTAGCACATATGTAAATTACATATCAAACTTCATATGTGATTAATTAGATCAAACCGCGAAATTAATTGGGTCAATCCGCGAAAATTCCGCGAAATCCGCGAATAATTCCGCGAATTAAGGGAGCGTGGCTTAATCGAATTAAAAGTAGAGGGGCGAACTAGCCCCTTTCTACTCACGTTCAAGCATTTTTAAGTACCAAGAGTCTAAGTCACCATCAACAAGTTCTAGAGCAGAAACCTGTCGAGGAGCTCGCGATAAAGCATCGGGAACTACATTATGTTTGCCCTGTCGGTGTCAAATTGTAAAATCGTATTGTGACAGACGAACACTCCAACGGGCTAAGCGGCCAGTGGGGTCTTTCATATTAGTAAGCCATAATAAGGAATAGTGGTCAGTTGTACCTTCGATATACCGTCTAAATTTCTCAATGCCAAAGATGACAGCTAAGCACTCCCTCTCTGTGACAGAATAATTGCGTTCGGCTTTGTTAAGGGTACGTGAAGCATATGCAATAACCTTTTCCTCATCGTCAATATTTTGTGTAAGGACACAACCGAGGCCAAAATTAGAGGCGTCAGATTGTAACGTGAACGGTAGTGAAAAATTTGAACTACTCAAAACATGAGCGGAGGAAAACAAGATTTAATTTGATTAAAGGATTTAAGAGCATCATCAGTCCAATGCACACGCTGTTTTTTAATACGACCTTTAATTAGGTCCGAAATAGGAGCAGTTATAGTGGCAAAATTTGGGACAACGCGACGATACCAAGAAGCTAAGCCAATAAAGCGTTTGACTTCGGTCATCGTATTTGGTTGAGGGTATTTAGTGATGGCCTAAATTTTATCAGGGTTCGTGCGTAAACCATTTTTATCGACGACAAAGACGAGGTAAGTAAGACTGGGACGGCAAAACTGACATTTGTCGATATTGACAATTAAGTTAGCGTCTTTAAGACGAGTGTAAACTTGCTCTAAGGTGTCCAAGTGTTCTTTAAAGGTTCCATACACGATAACAATATCGTCTAAATACACGAAGATGTTTTCACCCAATAGCGGACCAAAGATGCTATCCATGAGACGTTGTTGACTGGCAGCTGCGTTCGCGATACCAAACGGAACGACAGTAAACTCGAACAAACCACATCGAGGAACTGTAAAAGCTGTTTTTTCACACGAATCAGGATGTAGAGGAATTTGGTGAAAGGCTTGTTTAAGATCGATGGACGTAAGATAACGTGCATCGCGCAATTTATCAAGAATGCTATTTAAATATGGTAAAGGATAAGCATCCTTCTTGGTAACCGAATTTAATTTTCGACCGTCGAAACAAAGTCGATAAGAACCGTCTTTCTTTTTGACTAAAACCATTGGAGAACTCCAAGGAGATTTCGAGGGACGAATAATCTCTAACAAGCGTTCAAGTTCGTGGTCGGCATGGACTTGCATAGCAGGAGACAAAGGGTAGTATCTCTGCTTAATAGGAGATGCGTCACCCGTATCAATAGTGTGTACGACTAAATTAGTTAAGCCTAAGGTAGGACCAGAAATTTCAGCAAGCTTCCCAACAACTTGGTCTAGAAGAAGTTTTTGTTGAACTGACAAATCAACAACGCCACAAATAGTCTGCAGCGAAAAAATTTCAGCCACATAGAGGCGCCCAGCGACAAAATCAGTCTTTGCTCCAAAAGAGTAGCAAAAATCAACACCTAAAATTAGTGTAGACGGAACTGAGTCACAAATAACCACATCGATGGACCTAGTAATACCATCAATGGTAATGGGTAAGGCAACAGTACCTAAAATATTTTGTAGCTGACCGTCAGCAGTAGTCAAGGTAAGCGGAGATTTATTGTTACACAATTTGAGATCATGTCTCTGAAGTAAATATAGATCGTTGCGCCCAATTAAAGTTTGATTGGCCCCTGTATCGCAAAGAGCGTGAATAGGTTCGCCATTAATATAAATGGTTAAATAAGGACGGTTGTCAGAAAGTTGTTTAGTAAAGCTGGATGAAGTATTACAAGTCATACGGCAAAATTCATTCACAGTCTGTAACCAAGATTTCCAAGATAAAGTATCAGCCTTAGTATAATAAGGATAAGGAATAGATCGGCTGTAATATCTACCCTTTACTTCGCGTTTTTTGGATGGCATTTAGGACAAGTAGCAAAATAACTATTTGCATGTCCGCAAATATAACAAAAAATAGTCTTATCTGCTGAGCAAGTATGGAAAGTATGGCCTAATTTACGGCAGTTCCAACAAGTGGTCGTACTTTTCGCACGGTTAGTTCTAGGACCAGGATGTTTAGTTGTCATTTGTGCGGTCTGTGTCACAGGATTTTTAGGAGTAGGCTGGTAAGCCAAGTCAGGTTCCAGTTGCAAGGACGAAGCAGCAGCAGGATTGCGATATTTAGCATTCTGTATCTTAACGTCTTCCAGCTTTTTACACAGAAATGCAAGGTGTTCAATATCGTGGACTACTGTTAAAGATAATTGAGTAGCGTAAAAAGTTTGCAAGTTTTTCATAATATGCTCAAGTTGAATTGATTCGGATGGTTTAACGAGTAAACGATCAAATAAATTAAGCAGCACAGCAATAAAAAGTGAGGGTTTTTCATCGGCCCCCTGCTTGCGCTTCCTAATCTCGTCCCATAATTAGTCATCAATATCAGTAGGCAAACTAGATCGCAACCTAGCTACTAATTCGTGCCAGTTTGAAACCCGGTGATACATAGCACGGTACCATACTAACCCACGACCCGAAAAAAGGTCAACAGCACTAGAAAATAATTGGTCGTACGAAATGTTACGCACTACTCTAAGTGCTTCGACACGTTGTAGGAAAGAATTTACCCCCATAGTACTCGTGTTTCCATTAAATGATAAACCCCATTTGCATACCGGTACAGAAAGGAAGAGACGTCGTAGAGTAATTAATGTGGTCTAATTCAGTTCGCAAATTAGCAGTAGCTGACATACTAGGTTGTTGTGTAAAAGGAGGATACGGATGTACGTGCTCATCAGAAAAAGATACTCTAGGCCGTTGGAACGTAGATGAAGCTAACCCAGCTGCTTCAATTATATTAGGGTTGTCAACAATATTATCTGCCATAGGTTCAATAGGGTCAGAGTTAGGTGGAGCTACTGTATTAACAGAATCGACAAAATGAATGGTAGTAGCATTAACATTTGAGGGCAAAGGATCTACTTGTAATTGCGAATCGTCATGCTCATTACCAAGTGACTGTAATAAATCTAAGCATTGACTAGTAAGGGTAGCATGCTCTTGCTCTAATTTAGAAGAGGGTTGTAGCCTGGTCAGTCGTGAATACAAATGCGTCAGCCGCGTATCAAGCCGAGCAAATTCTGAATCAGAAGGTGCCCCCGAGAAAGCAGTAACTAACACCGAAAGTTCAGTTAGTTTGCCTTTACAAGCATCAAGTTCGAATTGTACATCAAAGGGTGCTACTAATTGATAAGCACTAAGCAACGTAGGGTCAGCCTTTTCTAACAATAATTTCGCACGCAAAGTCCTACGACGTTGGTCGACGTTCATACTTTCCACCGTGTCCCTATCTAAGCCTCTGAACAGTAGCTCATCAATACGAAGTGCGTTGACATTCATTTTGAATAACTAATTTGGTCAAAATATTAGAGACTTGCAGGTTGCACAGCTGATGTAATACCAAAATCGAGCCCCACACGTTTGGCGTCAGTGAAACAATAAAGAAGCCAACCTGCGATCGATTACTAATAATAATCAATGGTAGTATAATCGCAGATCAACCCCCTTATCATTTAAACACCACGGTAGCTCTGAAATGTTCTTACTCACCGCAATGACCTAGCTAGCTCAATCTCGGTGGCCTTGGGTCGCAGATTTCTATCATCAGCTGAACTGCTGCAAGCTGTTATAATAATAAAAAACACAGGGCGCCAGAAATCACAGATTTAAAGAAATCAATAAAATTATAGCAACAATTACGTTTATTTAATTAATAATTAATAGTTGCTCGCAACATCGTTATTAAGTCTGTAAATTGTTTATCACAATATTAAAAGGTTTAAATACAGTATATAATACAGTATATTACTAATGCTGAAAAAGCAGCACGCACAAAAAAATATGTGAACCTCTTTTGGGCTCTTGGATTGAATATAATTACAACTCAATGAAGGAGTAAGCTTACCACTGTCATATGTTTTAACCGTTATCTCGGTAATGATGATAAAATGGGGTGACGGCGCTTTTTACAAAATTCTTAATACGTATCCATATGAGCATTTAGCAAAACTTTAAATTTGTGAATTGTAAATTTGTGAACAATTAATACATTATGTTTTGAATGTGTAAAGCGTAGATTTGTGATCAATTAATACATTACATGTTAACGGAGTTTAACTTTGTAAATGATAAATCTGAAGCGTCGTTAAAATCGATTCAGCCAACAATTCATGGGCGGACACCCCGTCCGTCTTGTTTCAACGTTTGTTGATAACCCCTATCAACAAACGTTGAAACAAGACTAACCTGGGTTGTGATAAAAAAACGTCGCCGGCAGGCACTGAATTGGTCCAGGATTATCTTAGCGTACCAGCCAACAGCAGCATCAAACTCGTGGCCGAAATTGATAATAGAACGGACGCTCCTTGTTACAACTTGGCAAGCTCAAGATGACATTCCAGAAAGGAGTTGCGGGTCCATGTTATTAATTATGGTGTTAAATAAGGAGACCCAAATAAGAAGACGTCTAAACACGGCATCTAAGAATGGCGTTTAAGAATGGCGTTGACGAATGGCGTCTAGAATGACGTCTAAGAGCTAATAAAAAAGGGAAATTACTAAACTGAATATCAAACAAGTAGCGTAGACATACCTGATTTTAGTCATCAGCTCACAAACGAAGTTAATTAATAATCGGTGCAATAGCACGCGGAAATGCCTTCGTAGAAGCAAGTTACTTCAACCGAATGCAAAAATCGAATGCCCGCTAAACGACGGAATAGCTGCTCGCTGGCACGGAGAGATAACAAGTGAATTTCGGAAAAACCAAAACCAGCACTTTTGCGCGAACAAGATTTGATATCGTTTGAAATACAGCGAATTATAACTCAAGTGAAAATATACAGGCTGGTCCGGAAATGAATAAATGACGAAACAAATAGCCGGAGCTAAAGATTTGTTTCAGTATTTACTCGGTAAATACTCGAATATACAGAATGCACTAGGGATATAACTACTGATTATTTTGTTCTATCTGCATTTGAATTTTTAAATAAAAGCTGCGGGTCACGTCGTAAGTGGCGGGTCACGCCGTGACCGTGAGCAGGCGTGTTTAAAGCATATATTTAAAGTAGTACTATATTGTTAGCGGTTATGAGTGGGGAGGTCACAGCGTAAGTGAGACAGACAACCAACTCTTCTACAGACTTGGTGAGCTATGCGCAAGTGTCGTCCAGCTAGGTGGGGAAGTGAACCTCACGATCAAGTTTAAAATTCGCTTCTAAAGGCGGAGTTCGAATTCTCAGGCATGCACACGAGACACGTAGTGCTCAGAGTGAGACTATGTCGGCGCCGTCATGTTTTCGCCCGCCCCATGCCCTACTAGCAATATAGTACTTTAAATATATGGTTTAAAGTTTAAACCAGTTTAAAGCAAGCCTGAAACTTGCGTAACGTAAGTGAATACTCATACATATAAGTTTGTCTCTAAAATATCGTAATAGGTTTGTGCTAAATTACTCTGTCACTAGGTACAGATATCATAAGTGTTTTTGATTGCTAGTACGAATGGGTAATCATTGTGAAGCTTTTGTGTGTAAGAGAAGGTCCTTTCAAGTATTTATGTCATTTTACTTCATTTTACAATAAAGGAAGTATTGGATTCACCCCAAAAATTCGAAATTGAGTTTTCAACAGATGTTCAAGTTTTAGAATCCCCTGAACAAAAAAAAACATGTTTTTGTTCAATGGTCTGTGAACAGAATATCTCAAAAACGAATGGCATTGAAGCTTCACATATAAATTTTGTGTACTATGTAGATGCGACAGCAAGCTTTTGAAGAAAATCGCATAACCAGAAGTAGGTGTTTACTCTTGTGATTTTTCAGTTTTTTCGATTTTTTCAAAAACGGCTCTAACGATTTTTTCAAACTTCACATTTTTATTACATTTTTAATGTGCATTGATGTAAGATAGGTGATTTTCCAGTTGAATACTTCTAAAATGGGTTTCTTTTGTTTTTTTTTTTTATATATTATATTTTTCATTCTCCCCTCTACGAAAGTGCCATTTTCGATTTTGATAAGGCAATTGAAAGCGAAAGTAAAATATGCTAAGTGATGGGTTGCTAGGTATGAAAAACTTTCGTGCCCTGGACGACAAAAAGCAAAAATGTCAACATCATTCGTTGCATACCATGCCATGAAACTTTCGTAAGCTTGATTGTACCGACCTTTGGATTTGTCCGGCAACAAACTTCTGCACCCAATGTTTGCAGCTTCTTTAATGAAATTCATGTTAAATTATGACAGACTATTCAATGATATTTGACAAATGTCATAAAATAATGCTTTTGTATTGTTACCAAAGTAACGTTAACGACAAGTCACCTGTCTTACTAATTTTATTATAATCACAAAAGTCATTGTATTTTATTAAATATTGAGGGGAGAATGAAAAGTTTAATACATTACACGCTGCGTAAGCTCTTTCGGGTGCTCGGAGTTTTTAAACAGTCTCGGCTACGCTTACGCTTCGCCTCGGCCATTCAAAAACACCTCACACCTAAAAGTAAGCTTTCGCAGCTTGTAATGTAAATAACTATTTCAATTCAGCTTAAACTAGAAAAAATTTGTCTCTTCAACTAACGCTCTATTTTGCACCGTTTTTGTAGAATTCGTAATTTTTGAAAATTTTTCATAAATGCTTAAAAATTTAAAATCAAATTTTTGGCTAATTATAAGATCACTGTAAAAGGAAGTTGTATGCGTGTATCATACCAGATGTTTTTGGGTTAAAGCACTATTTTATTTGCAGTTGGTTTCTAATTTTTATCCAATACCTCTCAATAAACGCCCCATCATAACTATAACAATTGCAAAATCAGTATTACACACAAGTGATTTTTTGATTACCATAACTCAATGAGTTTTAGTTGACGCAATAATGTTTAATGTCACTTGGCAACCGAAAAGGTTAAAACAAACAGGTACTATGATTTCAAACAAACATTTTGGTTTTGATGCTTTCCGAGTTTATTGAGAGATATGGATAAAATGTACTGCAGCATAGTGTTACACGGTATTGCCCCTATGAGAAGATTAGCACACAGGGCCTACGTGGGCCAAACATTTTTGCTAGTGGGTAATATCCATATACCTAACACTACTTGTATAGTAAATAGCTATTTAACAGAAGCCTCAGAAAAAATAATTGGAGAGTTTGGAGAAAGGGTAAAGAACAGAAATGGCCAGAAGATCATAGATTTCTGTGTGATGAATGGCATGATAGTAGGAAATACATGTATCGAACATAAAGAAATACGCAAGTACACCAGAGTAGTTACAAGCAGAAACGAGAAATAAATTATAGATCTCACACTAATAGAAAAATCTGGTGTGATACACTCACAAAACTTCCTTTTACAGTGATCTTATAATTAGTCAAAAATTTCATTTTAAATTTTTAAAAATTTGCCAAAAATTTTCAAAAATTACAAATTCTGCAAAAACGGTACAAAATAGAGCGTTAGTTGCAGAAGCAAATTTTCTCTAGAATTTTAAGGTAAATTCGAAAATGTAATAATATACCGGGTGTTTTATTTAAAATAGGAGTTAATAAAAAAAAAATAGAAAAAAAACAAAAGAAACCCACTTTAGAAGTATTCAACTGGAAAATCATCTATCTCACATCAATACACATTAAAAATGTAATAAAAATGTAAAGTTTAAAAAAAATCGTTTAAGCAGTTTTTGAAATCGAAAAAAACTGAAAAATCACAAGAGTAAACACCTACTTCCGGTTATGCGATTTTCTTCAAATGCTTGCTGTCTCATCTACATAGTACACAAAACTTATATATGAAGTTTCAACGCCATACCTCTTTTCGTTTTTGAGATATTCTGTTCACAGACAGACAGACACACAGACAGACAGACAGACAGACACACAGACCAATGAAAAAAATATGTTTTTTGGGATCAGGGGACTCTAAAACGTGAAGATCTGTTGAAAACTCAATTTCGAATTTTTGGGGTGAATCCAATACTTCCTTTATTGTAAAAGGAAGTAAAAAACAGAAAAAGCAAAATTAATAGATGTTAGAGTGAAAAGAGGAAACGAGGTAGGAAGCGACTATTACCTGGTAGAAGCCCAACTAAAACAAAGTAAAGAGAAAAGTTGCCTATATTGGACCAGTTTTCACTTTTTTAACTTCCAAATTTTACCTAAGATACTTTGATACAAAGTATTTTTTTAGCATTTTTTTAAATTAAATTTTCCAACCGCCAACTGCAACTAGTCTGTTACCAAACAAAATCCAACCATTACCGAATTACAAATAATTGATCACTGTTTGATATAGATGTAGACAAACACTGTAACAATACCGGAAACTCACTAGCACAACTCTTATTTGTGCTACACGCACGTGATTGCTTATATACCACATATGAAATATTATATCAAGTGATGACAATTGTTAAGCCATTTTGCAGCCTTCAGCCACCTAGCTGATTATCTAAGCTGCCTGTACAGCCTATCTGTACTTCAAATCTGATTCCAACATTTTTTTTTAACTTTCATCACAAAAACTCACAAGGGCGAGCTCATTCCTTGCTACTTTATACCAACGCGGCTGCCCCACTTCGTTCATTTTGGGACACCCTTTGAACGCCACTTGCTTGTCTGCCTACGCATCGCTATTGGCTGTCGAGAGTCACGTGGTGACGCCGGCTCCCGCGATTTCCGGCTTCCTAACGCTTCTTGCTTGGCAGTTGATCTCAGGGCGTTGAACAGGGCAGTCAGTTGTCGTGTTGCCGTGGGAGGCGTCCTCTTGCGTCTCGACGCTTCGGGACGCCTGCCTTTTGTGTTTGTACCGTTTCCGTGAGGGCTATGTGTGTTTCCCGTCTCGTGCTATTTCAGCGAATGTGATATAAACTGTTTCGTCTTGATGGGGTCGGCAGTGAGCTCTTGTGTGTGTCGCACGTGTTTGAGGTGTCCCTTTCTTGGTGCTTCTGAAGGGTTACGTCCCGCAATGTCGTGCAAAGGCGATCTTTGATTCCCGTTACCTTTGGGGATTTGCCAGCAGGACGTGCAGCCCGCCCTTAATCTCATCGTTATACCCGGTTACACGTGGGTGACCAAGTTGTAGAAAAAAACGCCATCATTCGGCGGATTCGTTGTGCCAAGGAAATGCTCTCGTATCACACCCCCGCAGCCAACTCAGGGCGTTGCTAATGTGCCGTACCTTACCGCTCAGACGACGTCCAAACACAGGTACCATTTGTAAATGTTATGTAAAATAGTAACCATTTTGCGTTCGGACAGAACTTATTAGCTTGTGTGTGTAATCGCCGATGTGTCATAACTTGTCGCCGCAGAGTACTGAATTAGCTTGCATGCAGCCCACGAGCAGGCTAACTAACTGAATTGACGCATTTTGGATCGCCAGTGGCGCGTTTAATCAATCGCTGGGCATGTTGCTGATAATTGGGCCGCCATTGTTGTAAATCACGGCGTTGTGCCCGTTTGTGAATCACCGCTAACGCTTGCTCGGTGGTTGACCCAAATTTGCATTAGAACTGGCTGTAAATCCATGTATTTCTACCATCCTTATAGAAGTAAATTAAATAGTGCTCTGGGCGCGGCAATTTATCAAGGGAGATTGCTTTTGTGAATAACGGCGTATCGATCATCCGTATGCGAAATCAGTCAGCTGTTCAGTGCGTGACGTAATTACGCAAAGTTGCGTTTGTGAACGAAGGACTTTGATCGTTGTTTACTTGCAATCAAATTTTGCTTGTACCTCACCGGCAATGAACTATCTCTGTGTGGAAAATCTATGCGCCCCGGCCGTTTGTGTTTGTAATATTTGAACCTTTACTTTGGGTACGGCCAGTTAAGCGATATATTTTTCTGCCAATCTTTGTGCTTTGGGCACCTTAACGATAATAAAACATTTATTCTGTGCTTGGCTTCACCCCGCGACACTGTCGCAGTAAAGTAATGGGCCTCGACCCTCTGTAGTATACACGGTGAGTCAGTAACATTCGGCAGTTCGTTTAACGGGTCGACCAAGGCCTGCTGTGTACGGCATTTGATAGCTGTGTGTGCTTTAGTCTTAGTGCGCGACCTCCAGCTGGGGATATTAGTCTAAGTCCTACGTTTATTTAAGGCGACGTATTCGTTGCCCCTTGATTTTTGTGCTGTAACGTCAGACAATAGATGCCTACGTGATTACGAGATTTATTATTGTGTACGCCTTCTGCATGCTCTTTCCAGATTTACCAGTGATGTCAAGATCGATGTACGACGGAACTTGAGCGTTGGAGTGTGCAGGTAGCTTTGACAGCCCCCCCCCCCCCGCAGCGGCAGTGCATACCCGAATGAGCAATCGAGTTTCTATTTCTCGAATTTGTAATCTGATCTCGATACCCCTCGAGTACTTTCATGAAGTAGTGCCTAGTGTACTCTTCGTCCCGTCTAACCGCCCAGGCCCGGTTATTCGGGTTAAGACAGGCTTGGTGGCGCCCTACTTATTTTTACCGTTATGTACCGCCCTTCTGGCCGTTGCCCTTAGGTGATTTCGTAAAAAACCCGCCCTAGCTCCACTGATTGCTTAGCCGGCCTATCTTGTTGCGGCATGGGTAGCGGTCTAGGAGAACTTTTCGTCCCGATTTTGTCAATTATCGCCCGCGCCGGCCGTTTGGTTGTTGTATGAGCCGGTGCGGTGTCGTAAAGACCGTTTAATACCGTAACACAATATTTAGTGTCTGTCCTCGGCAACCTTTAACAGCGGGCTTTCTAAGATGACATGTCTTTAGTACTAGCATTTGCCACCAAATAAGCAGCACTGCTACATTTCCTTGTCATCAAAATTGGAGTGGTCCAAGGAGCTGGTCTAATATGGGCAACTTTCCCCTAAACGAAAAGAAAGTAAAGAACAGGCCCAAATCTGGTGTGATACACGCACACAACTACCTTTTACAGTGATCTTATAATTAGCCAAAAAATTGATTTTAAATTTTTAAGCATTTGTCAAAAATTTTCACAAATTACCAATTTTACAAAAACGGTACAAAATAAAGTGTTAGTTCAAGAGACAAATTTTCTCTAGAACTTTATGCGGAATTCATAAATGTAATAATATACCGGACGTTCTATTTAAAATAGAAGTTAATAAAAAAAATAGAAAAAAAACAAAAGAAACCCATTTTAGAAGTACTCAACTGGAAAATCACCTATCTCACATCAATACACATTAAAAATGTAATAAAAATGTAAAGTTTAAAAAAAATCGTTAGAGCCGTTTTTCAAAAAATCGAAAAAAACTGAAAAATCACAAGAGTAAACACCTACTTCCGGTTATGCGATTTTCTTCAAAAGCTTGCTGTCTCATATACATAGTACATAAAACTTATATATGAAGTTTCAACGACAGACCTCTTTTCGTTTTTGAGATATTCTGTTCACAGACAGACAGACACACAGACAGACAGACCAATGAAAAAAAATGTTTTTTGGGATCAGGGGACTCTAAAACGTGAAGATCTGTTGAAAACTCAATTTCGAATTTTTGGGGTGAATCCAATACTTCCTTTATTGTAAAAGGAAGTAAAAGTCGAACAAAAATGAAAAAACACAAGAGTAAACACCTACTTCCGGTTATACGATTTTCTTCAAAAGCTTGCTGTCTCATCTAGATAGTACACAAAACTTATATATGAAGTTTCAACGCCATACCTCTTTTCGTTTTTGAGATATTCTGTTCACAGACAGACAGACAAATGAAAAAAAAATGTTTTTTGGGTTCAGGGGACTCTAAAACGTGAAGATCTGTTGAAAACTCAATTTCGAATTTTTGGGGTGAATCCAATACTTCCTTTATTGTAAAAGGAAGTAAAAAACGGAAAAAAAGTGGATGGTATAGGGCATGGATGCACATACTTTTTCTACTTGAGGTCCGCATAACCTTCTGCCAACTAACGGAGGGCTAATGAAACAATGTTATGGCCTACGAATAATTACTTATTTTCGGCTTCTTTTCAAATTTGAATCCACTCAACCCCATGTGTATCATTGTCATAAAAATACTACAAAATGTATCAGTTGTCAATACAATAATCATAAAAAATTGAAAAATGTAGATTACAAACATGTATCATTGTCATGTATACTACAGTCATGTATCTAACTAAGAATAAATTTTATTCTTAGTTAGATACATGACATTGTGTAGAAGACACTAATTTTGGTATGTTGGGGGTCACTTTAGTCGTGGCTAAGCGCAAAATGGCTTCCAGATTTTCGTTGTTGAGACGACTTCGGTTCTTATATTTATTAGCATTCATTATTGAAAATGGTTGCTCGCATATATACGTTGACCCGAATAAACTAGTACATTTGAGTGCGTTATCAATCAATGTGGGAAACATATCTGCACTGAGGCAACGATAAAAGCCCAATAAACCACCTTCATTAAATTTGTTTCGAAAAGTGTCGTCGTTTTGGATATCAATTAATTCAAGTTGAGCGGCTTCTGGTGCATTTCGGGCAAAACTGAAGAAAGATTACTAAAAAGATCAAGGAGCAGTTTGACATTTTTAAATTCCGCAAATCGTTCCTCAAGAGATGTTATCAAGTCTGTCACAAAAAAGTGCCAACCTGCGATTTAGCTAGGGTAAAAAAATCTGAAACCGCTAGAACGCAGATCGACTGATTTGTTGAGCTAACCACACTTACCGCGTGGGCCGAACTAGCTCTATTCGGCGCCTTTTAGGTCTTAGATTTGGAGCTCAGCGGTGCAACCTGCAAACAGCTACAAAACGCAATAGGGCGCCAGGAATCAGAGTGATTCCGTAAGAAATAAACCAACAACGGTTGACTAGAATTTATTAAACATAAAAGGGTTGGTTGAACCTCAAAACGGTATAAGTAGATAGTTTATCAAATTATCTAGATTACTCAATAATGTCTCAAAGTTTCATGGAAGGTTTCCACACGCATAATTTTAAGAACCCCTTTGCGGGTTTTTTAAAACATTTAAACTCGTCGGATTAATCGAGAGATGTGCACATCACTGTTAGTAAAAACCCCTTAATCCCAGGTCACCGATAACCAAAGCGTGAGTGCGCCTTTTACAATAAATGACATGAAACATGAATGTTATGATAGTAATTAAGAATTTTAAGGAAATATTGACATATTAATAGCGCGCGTAAGTTTTCACGAATTAGCGTCGCAAAGAAATAAAGTTCACCGCACTAACCTCTGGCGCGGCGCGAGCTGCGAGCTGCCATTCACGGGAATTCCGACGCCGACGGCTAGCTACACGTGGTGCCTTCAATTAAGCTACCGGAATTGGAATGTGGAGAACAGCTTGCTTCCATTTGCCCACAGCAGGAGCACAGGTGAATAGTGGCGAGATATTCCCTCGTAGGATAATCGTCGAGAAAAATAACTCCTGTTCCAAAGGCTACTATAAGAAAGCTAAAAACGACTAATTAATATGGGAATTATAAAACTTGAAAGTCCATCATACCTGATTTATTCAAAGCTCTCAAAATATAATGCTTAATTAAGCACACGATTTCTCGTTCAACGAGCCGCTAGGCCGAGTTGCCAAAAGAAGAATGCGCTTAGGCCAAATTTCAAGACGCTGGGAAAGAGACGATAACAAAAGCGCTGCAGTGAGCGCGGATTCAGGCAGGTATACAAATGGACGAAACTGGGAAATTAACAATTCGAAATGCCAACTGATTACTGCTTGTATTAAATATACAGGTTAAACCAGAAATAATTGGGTAAATGGAGAAAACAATTAAGCGGCGCGAAAAATGGTTTCAAGTCCACAATTTTGGTCACATATATTGGTTTAAATGCTATTTTCAATTTTTCCGACATTGTTTTGTATGTGGGAAAATGAACGTAATTCCCTGTTTCTAATTGTTGTTGAAACAACTTTAATTTGCAGTGGAATGCTACCACAGAGCTATATAATTGGGAAGCCAGTTCATTTTTACCTTGAAGCCTTGTATTTAACATATTTCAATGATTCATAATATCAACCATGAATGACAAATCACTTAACTAATCAGCATTTCGTAATTCGGGAATATTCTTATTTTTTTCATTCATAAATATGTCCATTTCATTAATTAAATTCAGGAGGCGTCGCGGCAGCGAGGCGGGCGGTATGTGTGAGCTCGGCGAGAAGTTTTTTACTTACCTAATGCACTTAATTGAAAAATTATTTTTCAAATGTCAAAAACGGGGGCCGCCGATAATGTGTCGACGGGCCGCATACAGCCCATGGGAGGCGGTCTGTGCATGGGTAGTATAGGGAAACTGCAATGCTTAGTCAAATTACAATGTACAAATCTGCTTTTTATGTTGTGATTTATTACGATTACTCTTATTGAAGCAACTGCAAACATTTGAATCTTCTATAAAATTATTTTATAATGTATTTTAAATAATGGAGTACCTTATTATTATGGTAAATTTGCATACACTTCAATTTGTTAAATCGACAACATTGCTGAATCATTAAATATTTGAAATCTGTCAAATGGATCTAATCAACTATGTACAATTGCGGCAAAAAAAAAATGGGACAGTTACGTCTATTTTTGCAATTATTCCACCTTTCGTCACTGCATTTATATGCGGCATAACTACTTTCTCATATTATTTCTAATTTGGAATTGTTTGCCAGATGTCAAATATTCAATGTTGCAATATGACATATTAATAAAACAAGTTAAAGCAGCTAGAATTAAGACAAAAATGTGTTATAAGAGTTATCCCATTTTTTATTGGCCGCAACTGTAAAGCCAATTCCAACTTTTAATTTTTTCAGTAGTCTTTATTGTAATTAATTTTGCTACACTTTTGTGGTTTTATATTACACAAGATACAAAACCAGCATTCACTTAGGTTAGATATGTTATTACATAGTTTTTCTAGTTTAGATAAGGGACTCAAAAAAATTACACATTATACAGGGTGTTCGGTAAAGAATGTGCCAAACTTCAGATATAGTTAATTTCGACAAAAATAAGCTGATTGAACCTAACTTACCTTTGTCCAAAAGTTAGTACTAACGGAGCTACAGGGTGTCAAAGTTGAAAAAAATAAATCACATTTTTTTAATATCTTTCAATCACTTCCAGCTAATTTCACGAAATTTTGTATCCGGGGGTTTCATCAATTTGAATTTTTCATGCCAAAAAACCCCCGGATACGAAATTTCGTGAAATTAGCTGGAAGTGATCAAAAGATATTAAAAAAATGTGATTTATTTTTTTCAACTTTGACACCCTGTAGCTCCGTTAGTACTAACTTTTGGACTAAGGTAAGTTGGGTTCAATCACCTTATTTTTGTCGAAATTAACTATATCTGAAGTTTAGCCCATTCTTTACTGAACACCCTGTATAGCCAAGTGTGCAATCACAATAACAAAAAACAGTGAAATTGCTTCTACATTTATTTTTATTTAGATTGTTCTGGGCAGGAACGGAAACAGCCACCTGCTGGAATGGATACATAGGAGGGGCAGTGCAAGCTGGCTACCGAGCTGCCACTGAAGTTTTGTACGATTTTCGACCCCAAGCACTCACTGTGCACGATATAACTTTCGTAGAGTAAGTTAACTGCGACTTAAGCAACTACAGCACTTATAAAACTGAATTTTAGCCCAAAACTTTCACTGCACACTCCCTACGTCAACAAGCTGCTGAATTACGGAACGAGTTGGAAAACTTACGTATCCATAGCCAGTTTCTTGCTTGCCGTGTTTATTATACGACGAAGACGCTAAGATAAGCACAGTAATTAAGTTAAATGCTTTATTTACTCTAGTTTAGAATATTACATGTAAAAATAAACCTTTTCAACGTTGTTTCAGTTTATTCAGCTTTGAATTTCTCCTGTAACATTGCTTTCAGTATTTTTCGTAATGTAATCTAGCAGTAACCTACCTCGTTCCACCTTTCGAAGCAAATAATCAATTCGCAATGCCTCGTGTGAGGGAACATGTCGACCGCAATAGCCTTCACCGGAATAAAGGGTTCTCCATGCAAAGTTTTCGAGTCTGGCCTTCCAAGGTCGATAAAATTCTTCATTGCTGCATTAGGGTTGCAGGATACATAAACCAATTTGTTAATTTTGCCTGCTTTTCTTAACTGACGAATACCTTTTTGGTCTACGGGAATACAAAAGTTAGCTTGAGCATTAAAAGAACCACGATACTTACGTAACCCAGCCCTGGGAGGATCGACTACTGCGATAATATCCTCGTTTTTGACCCTATAAAGGACAGAACTCAAGATCTCTTCAGCTTTCCCAACGAAAAACTCACAGTTCTCTATATCGTTGGTCTTGGCATTTTCTTTCGCATCCACTACTGCCTGTGGTATTATTTCAATGCCTAATACTTGGCTGCAACTCTAAAAAAGTAATTAATTAAGGTAAATATCTCTTCTGTCAATACATACTTTTGCAAAACACAGGCCGATTGTGCCTGTACCACAGCAAATATCAACAACCGTACTGGTTTCCGAAGGCTGTGCCAGTTCTATGGCAGAACTGTACAAAATTTCAGCTCCTGCTGTGTTTATCTGAAAAAATGCTTCTGGTGAAATGCGAAAATTAAGCCCTAAAATTGTCTCTTGAATATGGGTGTCACCGTGCAAATGCTCCGCCACAACAATGTCCTCGTTGGATGTTCTGAAAAAAGTAATAATTCATCTTGACTTACAACTTGTAAACTATTTACTTAGATTTCTTCTTTGCTACTTACTTTTTTATAACCTTCTGATAATATAAAGACGTCACATTTGCGTCTTTCCCTGGTCCATCGCAAAAATACGCAACTAAATCATTCTTGAACTGCAGCAATCTATCATCTGTCAAATTTTGCGGGTGTATCCCAACTACCACCATCAGCTGATCCTGAGTGCTACGCATAGTTAACTGCCTAAAATTCCCCGTTTGATTTTCTGGGTTAAAAACTTCCAAGTCAGACGTACGAACAAAATCTTGAAAAACCTACAAGGAACCACGAGTTACCCATGCAGCTTAATCAAAATTACTTAAAATCTACCTTAACTGCTGCTTTCATCTTCTCTGGAATGTGTTGCAAACTGTCCACGGGTGCAACACCAGTTCCACCCTTTGCATAGCTGCCTATCCTAAATCCCACCGTGGGGAGTGAAGTTTCCTCATCTATTCCAACTGTAAACTCGCATTTGTTGCGGTAGCTGAAAGTTTTTTAATGCAAGAAGGTTTTTGACATACGTAAGAAACTATCTTTAAACTAACCCATTTTCCTGTGTTGCGTATCGTATATTCAAAAGCTCACAAGGAAGTTGATTATACAAAGACTTCTGTTTATCTAACCATTTCCTTAAAGAAGGATTATGATGACCCAAGTTATTTCCCAATTTGGCTAGAACTTTTCTCATTTCTTCTTGCTTGATTTTTAACTAAACGCACAAATTTAAACTCACATTTTGTTAATAAAACTCTAATGCACACCTGCTCTTCATACGATACATTCCACAATGGAATGGTAGAAGACTTTAAACGCTCTTCTTGAGGTCGGTCATCAATTTTAGCTTTTTTATTTGTAGTTTCATCATCTTCCTCGTTTCGTCTTTTCACAAGTGGATCAGGAGCAGGCTTTGCTTCCTAATACACAAAATATTTAGTTATCTTGATTTGTTTAATAACTAAAGCAAAATTACTTACACACGCCGTCAATATTTTGCCTTTCCATTTATAGCCATTAATTGTCTTGATGCCATTCTCTCGATCCTCTTCATTTCGAAAACAGACAAATATAAAGGGGCTGTTCCTTCGGGGATATTTTATTTTATTTGAAGCCAATTTTAATTTGTCGTTAAACAACTTGCGCAGCTCCTGAAATGCACCCGTACAGTACTAGAACCACAAACTATAACACCGTAACTCTCACGTTCACGCCATAAAATTTAGGCAGATTCTTAACAGCAATTTTAAACCTTTCCGAAGAAAACTCTTCGCGGTCTAAGTAAGCATAGGGGTTGTTTTCTGGTTTTTGCTCCTTATCCTCAATTTTGCATGGGGTTTCTTCCTCTTTTAAAGGTTCTGAGTTAACAGTATCGTTTGAAATTTTAGTATCATCCGTATTTTCTGAAATTTCACTCATGATTAGGTATCGTTCTGTGACTACACCGTATTTTGAAATGCTACATAACCTATAATAATTAAAAATTGACAACACATGGTAACAGTGTTGCCAGATGCTCACCACCACTCCGTTAATTTAAAAAAAATCTGTAAAGGGCTTTACTCAAAACCTCGCAGTGGACGGGGTGACACAAAATTGAGCAGAGCTGTTGATACCACGAAGGTGTAAATAAATCAATTAATAATGTAATAATAATATAATGGTAACTAATGAGACTTGGTACAAAGAAATATGATTTAAAATAATACAGCGAGTTTGGACTCTTGTGTACGAAGGAATGTCATCGCCGGGCTCTGCGGTCCTCCAGCTAGCCTAGATGCAGCCACCGTACGTGCCATTCGTAAACATTGAATCCAGGAACTTGATGGTGATTTCGGCTGCATTCCTGGTATTTCTTACACTGTATTTTCGATAAACATATATTCCTTTAGCAAAATAACGGTTAAGCGCAATGTTTTAATATTGTTGACATACTATTTTATCTTGAGTTACTCAGAATTAGGGATGGATGGGACTACCGAAAAACCAGGAAATTTCCAGATGGGCACGCGCCCAGCGGTCTGCTTTCTGCAAACAAAGGCAATTGCCTAGGCGGCATTGTTCTGGGCTAGTTTATAGTTTTATGAGGATACTTTCATAAAGACAACAAGTGGGCGTTGTGACACTAAATAATTTTTTCTTCAAACGGCAGTAAAATATGCCATTATACTGCTGGATTGATGAAGCTAAACAGTCACTTTATTGCCAAGCGGTAGATAATATTATCTGCCGCTGACGAGCGGCAGATAAAGTTATTATCTGCGGCTGACGACTTTATCTGCCGCTGACGAGATCAAGTAATTTTCATCGAATGTTCTTCACAAAAATACTATATGTTATTCGGAGCAAAAGTATCTTTATGTGGCTCGGCTGTACTTATCTGCCTCACAAGCTCGGCAGATAACCCGTCCAGCCTCGCCACATAAAATATAACTTTTGCTCCTAATAACATAATATACTATTTTCTTCAAACGGCAGTAAAATATGGCATTACACTGCTGGATTGATGATGCTAAACTGTCACTTTATTGCCAAGCCGCAGATAATATTATCTGCCGCTGACGAGCGGCAGATAAAGTTATTATCTGCCGCTGACAACTTTATCTGCCGCTCACAACTTTATCTGCCGCTCGTCAGCGGCAGATAATATCTGCCGCTGACGAGATCAAGTAATTTTCTTCGAATTTTGTTCACAAAATTGTAAATAATATGTTATAAAAACGTTTGAAGAAAAAATACTATATGTTATTCGGAGCAAAAGTATCTTTATGTGGCTCGGCTGTACTTATCTGCCTCGCAAGCTCGGCAGATAACCCGTCCAGCCTCGTTTGCTCCTAATAACATAATATACTATTTTGCACTACTAGTCTCAGAACGCATCCTTATTGGCCTATTTTTAGGTCGTGAAGTTGATTTTCTCCACCAAGGGAGAGAAAGTAAAATAAACAATTTTCACCGTGGTAACTAATAAATTGCTAAGTTACCAAATAATATGACTATTTTAATTTTGACGTTTTAAAGAGCTGTATTGTCAGGTTGACAGTTAAAATATTTTCGAAATTTGTTGGGAATTTAGGTATTAAGCCGTTTGGTAGTGCAAAAAATAGTATATACACCACGGTAGCGAATCGTCTTATAACCTTCGCGCTTTAGATACTTCGCGCTGCGCGCTCAGTATCTAATATGCGCTCAGGTTATAATACTGCGCTTCGCTACCTTGATGTATAATATACTAATTTTGCACTACTAGTCTCAGAACGCACCGTTATTGGTCTATCTTTAGGTCGTGAAGTTGATTTTCTCCACCAAGGGAGAGAAAGTAAAATAAACAATTTTCACCGTGGTAACTAATAAATTGCTAAGTTACCAAATATGACTATTTTAATTTTGACGTTTTAAAGAGCTCTATTGTCAGGTTGACAGTTAAAATATTTTCGAAATTTGTTGGGAATTTAGGTATTAAGCCGTTTGGTAGTGCAAAAAATAGTATGTACACCACGGTAGCGAATCGTCTTATAACCTTCGCGCTTTAGATACTTCGCGCTGCGCGTTCTGTATCTAATATGCGCTCAGGTTATAATACTGCGCTTCGCTACCTTGATGTATAATATGCTATTATCTACTAGCAACATGATATTGTACATTTTCGTCATAGGAACAAAATATGAAAAGCTGCTCATAACACCCAAGGGACTTGTCAAATTATTTCTCCCTCAAACTCATGGTAACAATGCAACTACAATTAACGTCTTAGCAACCATACAATGAGGCAATCCTTGATGTTACTTACATATTCTAATTTTAAATGTCACTATGACATTTTGAAATTTCATACTATTTTTACAAATATGCTAGTAGATAATAGTATATTACATACCGAGGTGGGAAGTGTTTCATTACTGTCGAGAGATTAGGCAGTTTACCGAGACGCGTAGCGTCGAGGTTAACTTTATCTCGAGACAGGGATGAAACTTTCCACCGTGGTATGTATACTATTTTATTTGCAATAATCTAATTTTAAAAATAACTACAATTGAATTCTGAATAATAGATAGCTTGATGTAGCTAATATTTTTGTTACCATAAAAACAACCCACTCAATGTTTTGTTACCATGGAAACACCCCACTCTTCAGGTATGTAATATTTTTCGGGGTATGTAATAATTTCCTGGCTAGTTTCAAGTAATCATCGAGTTCCCAGCTGTTGTCATGTCATGAAATTGACACATTACTATGTGAGTGCGAATAAAATATTGTATGCACCACGGGAGATATTCATGTTCTTTACCTCCCTCAACCTCAGGGAAAAAACATATTCATATCTCCCTTAATGCATAAATATCTATTATCTACGACCACCACTAAACGTAGGCCTTTTAGCACTACTAGCTTGTTTCACTAAAAGTGACGTTTTATAATTTAGCGTGTTTAAGAAACCAGCTGTTTACTTTTAGCCCATTTGCTAAACGTGAAGTGAGGTTATAAAACTACAATTTCGAACTGGAAGTGAGGTTGTAAACTTATTCTAGTTACTTCTTGCATTAGAGGTAAAGTGTTTTTGAAATAATTAAAGCGTTATGTAATGAATACAGTCAGATTTGAAGCATTAATAATTACCTTTGATAACTAACTTTGACAGTATTGGTTTCACAAACAATCACCTGCGCGCCAAGGCCCTCTCTTTATTATGACATAAATTCTAACTGTCATAGATGCAAACCTTTGTTAAATCGATATTTATGGATTAATAACAGTAAATGTAAGGTCGTAGATAAAATATTGTATGCAACGCGTGCTAAAAGTCGTTTATGCACGAGACATGAAAATTATGAAACGAAGCTGAAGGCTGAGTTTCATAACATGTCTCGTGCATAAACGACTTTTAGCACTTGTTGCATAAATAGCTATTATCTCCGACCACCACTAAAAGTAGGACTTTTAGCGCTAGCTTGTTTCACTAAAAGTGACGTTCTATAGTTTACCGTGATTAAAGAAATCAGCTGTTTACTTTTAGCCCATGTGCTAAAAGTGAAGTGAGGTTATAAAACTACAATTTCGAACTGGAAGTGAAGTTATAAAGTTATTCTAGTTGCTTCTTGCGTTACAGGTAAAGTGTTTTTGAAATAATTAAAGCGTTATGTAATAAATACAGTCAGATGTGGAGTATTAATAATTACATTCCGTAACTGACCTTGACTACTGTCATTCGCAAACATTCGCCCGCGCAGCATAGCCTACTGTTTATTATGACATAAATTTGAAGTGTCGTAGATGCAAACCTTTGTTAAATCGATATTTTCGTTGCATAATTTTAATGTCTCGTACATAAACGTAAACTTATAGCAATTGTTGCATAAATACCTAGCTATTAAAAATCGGAAGGAAACCATGGGTAAAATATCTTCACGTTTCTAATAATACTAAATTCAATTTTTAAATAAAAAAATATTACCCTTAATGAAATTCGAAGTAGTGCCTGCGGACGAGCTCGAACATTGGATTCCTTTGTTCAATGGAGAAGCACCGCAGCGCTGACTGATCCAAGCTCGCGATGGCAATTCTTGCGATTCAGGTCTATTTAGGGCAGTTATTCGTTGTTTCTTTGTATCTCGTAACACAGTTATTCTGTATTTGTTGATTCCCATTTTTAGCAAGGATAAAGCCAGCACTATGTACAAATTAGTACTTTTATGTATTCCTGAATTCAATCAAAAATAAACATTTTATTTTTTTAAGGTGCTCACCCTGTATATATTTGTATGAAATTGTACCGGTTTTATGCGAGGTAGATATATAATATGTATGCAAAATATCGTCTTCCTCCGACAAATAGTTTTTGAGCTATACTGCCAACAGACAGACAGACGGATAATCTCTGAAACTTCTTTGTGACGTGAATCTATAATTCATATTATTTTTTGGGTATTTCGCCACTCTGCAAATTAAAATTATTAAATAACGTATTAAATAACGAACGTTTCGAGGGACAATCTGCCCTCGTTACAACAATTTTAATTTGCAGAGTGGCGAAATACCCAAAAAATAATATGAAAAAGACGGAATTGAGAAAACCTGTTTTTCGTCATCTAGGGACCCTGAAACGTGAAGCTCTAGAGAAATCTCGGAAAGTGTTTTTTTCGCGTTTTTCTCCTTCGTCTTTCAGACGAGGGAAGTAAAAATTCACACGTGATAAAACTCATAAAAGTGACAACCTATATGACCTGACAAACAAGGTAAATGCGCTAGGTAGCTAGGTATGCAGAGGCTCCGGCGGAGTAATAGTAATTTGTACACCAAGGCACTGAAGTTTAACTTTTTATCACGAATGTGGATTTAGTTGTCGAGGCCCGTAGGGCCAAGGCAAATACACCACAGGAGGGATAAAAAAGAACTTCAATGCCGAGGAGTACATTACATATGTTTTTTTACCGAAAAATTGTGAAATTACAATATTTATTTGTATGTTATGTATCTAAAGCTTCTTTTTTGCTAGGGTTGCCAACGCTGTGATTTTGACCCGAAGACTTCGGGTTTGCCAATCATTCTTCGGGCATAGGGTTGTCAATAAAATTCTTGGTTACTAAAGGTTCATAGATATGTCGTAGTCATAATGCAAAAGTAGGCTTTTTACAAAATGTCTAGGGATTTTATAAAAAGCCGGCAAAGCGCGAGCGAACAATAGAATTTTCGTTATGACTATGCCAATTCAGGCAAATTGATAAAATGCCGGCAAAATGTGAACAGAAGAATATATATCTCGTTATGACTAATTATTTTCAGGCATTTTACAATTTGCCAAGAGCGATGTAGTCTAAACGCGCAGTATTGCGTTCCCGATACAGTTCGCGCCAACCTAAACCTAACTTCACATAAAACGTGATAAACTCATATATGTACATATTATGTATTATACATATATTGCTAGTAGGGCCGCGGAACGCCCGAAAACATTAAGGCGCCGACATAGTCTCACTTAGAGTATAATGCGTCTCGTGCGCATACTTGAGATTTCGAACTCCGCCTTTAGAAGCAAATTTTAAACTTGGCTGGTTCACTTCCCTACCGCGTGGACGACGTGCTTGCTTACAGCTCACCATTATACATTGAAGAGTTGGTTGTCTGTCTCACTTCCTTCGTGAGTTTCCCACTCATAGCCGCTAGCAATATAGTAAGTATTACATATATGGATAAACTAAAACGTGGGCATTGTTTTGTTGTTTATCAATCAATTTAGAAGTCCGTTCAGACTCATAAAGATGAGTGATAACCGCGAAGAAGTGCAAATCGAGAATGACAAATGAGAATTAGAAGTTATCAAAGTGCAATTTAACGAACAGGTGCAAAAGTTTTACAGCGAAAGAGTGGAGAAAGATGTAATTAAAAAGCGTTGGACGGGTGCTAGAGTCAAAGAAGTAATTGAAGACATCAAGAGTGGTAAATTATCTGTTTCAACAGGTAACAAAAAGAGTAATAAGCAGTACCATTCAATGAGAAAATTCGATGTTTTGTTGTCGATGTTGATGAACATCTAGTCGTAAAGCGAAGCTCTCTTGAACAACCTATTGTGTACAAAATACCCATGGAACAGTACGTTGATGTGTTGTTAGAATGTCATCGAAATGCAGGACATGGTGGGAGAGATAAAATGCTATTTACCTTAAAAAATAAATATAACATTCCCAGAAGAGCGATCGACATTTTCATTTCAGTATGCAAGGACTGTCAACTTAAAAAATCGCAACCCCACAAACGATTAGTTGTGCGTTCAATTCTTCCTAAAGATTTTAATGTTTGCGGGCAAATAGACTTGATAGATTTCCAATCTGCCCCTGATGGGAAATATAAATAGCTTCTCAACTATCAAGAACATGCCAAAAAAATTTGCATCTACGCCCTTTATAAAGCAAACGTGCAGAGGAGGTGGCTATAGAGTTGGTGAAAATATTTTTAGAGTTTGGAGCACCGTACATATTGCAAAGTGTCAACGGCCGGGAATGTACTGCTTCGGTAATAGAAGAAATCGTCAGCTACTGACCTGACTGCAAAATTGTTCACGGCAGGCCACGTCACCCTCAAATCCAGGTTAGCGTGGAAGGAGAACATGTTTCGTTCTTGGATGTCCGATAACTCCTCTGCAAATTGGTTCCTGGGCTGCTGGTTTGTACAGTGGCAGAAAAATTCATCGAGGCATCGCATTATTGGAAGGACTTCGTACCGTGCATTATTTGGAGCTGACCCTAAACTTGGATTAAAATCAACAAACCTGCCAGACTGTAATTAAAGAGCTTCGAACAGAACAGGAACTTGAAGATATAATGCATTCTTCACAGACAAATAGCACTGAACAGAACTTACAACTGGATAATACAGAAGAAAATGCGAATGAGACTGGTAGTGATACTATTGTGTATTGTTGCGCATGCAGTGACAACATCACAGAAAAATCTAAATTCACATGTGAGGCATGTAATGGTACAGTGCATTTGACTTGTTCATTTTTAAGTTCAGGGCCATCTGCAAAACCAGAAATAAGGATTTTTTGTCATTGTAGACCTGAGAATAGAATTGAAAATGAAAGACAGAAATCTTACTCTGGTCAAAAAAGGGCAGCCGAAAAGATGACTGAGACATCCAACAACAAATTTAAGTCAATTGAAATCGGATCATATGGTTATTTAGCAGTTCCTAAGGTAGATCGAGGACCTCTAGATTCTAAGAATCGAATTGGAAAAGTGATGGACCTGAAAAATGATCTCTACAAATTAGGTACCTCTAAGGGAATTCTCAAAACTTGGTTTTCCAGAAATGATATTCAAGAATCCTTAGTCGGTTTTCAAGATGAAGTTCCTGATAAACTAATAACCGTAAGAGAGGCAGTTGCACATCATTCACGATTTGGGGCTCAGGGGTTTCAGAAATGTTGCTGTAAGGTTAGTAGCAATCAGTGCAATTCAAAGAAATGTGCTTGCTTTAAAAATAACAATTTATGCTCTTCCAAATGTCATGGAAGTTTGACATGCAGTCATAAGTAAACGTAGAAGAATAAAAAATATAAGCATATATTATTTTTTTTCAAAGAATTTGATTTTATGTTTTTGTGTACTCCATTCCTTGCAATATTTTAAGATTACATAACTGAAAGTTTATATAGGTATTTTTAAATTGTGAAGTGTTTATTTAGACTTACGTAATAAAGGGATTTATTGTTTCTTGACATTGTGTCATTTTACTGAATACCTAGTAGGTATTATAGAAATCACGAAAGATGAGCCCTGCGTCATCAATGCTATCCGTATGATGTAAGATTTTACTTGCTAGTCAAATTAGCGTCAGTTGTATTCTGAAGCAATCAGGAGCCAATAGGTGGCGCTTTATCCGGGAAACAAATAAGGTCACTATATCAATAAGGTATCGCCATTAGTGATTTTTTATATTTATCCTTGTCGCACAATTTTCTCCAACTGGGGATAAAAACACATAACCTAACAGATTCCTCACTTTACAAGTGCCATTACACCAAAAAGAAAATTCCCAAAAACTAGTGTCTTCCCTATTGCACTTGGGAAATTTGTATTTGTTATCCTTATCTCACAATTTTCTCACATTCTCAAGCGAGGAATGGAATGGCGGTACCTTATTGATATAGTGACCTTAGAAACAAACAGCTGTCAGGGTCATTATTTTCGTTTTGGCTAAGAAATGTAAAAATCCATTTTTTATTATACTGTTTTAGTTATTTGCGTTTATTTGTCTTTATGATGACTAAGGTTATATACAACTTAAATCATTTACCAATACACAATTTTAAATGATATAATAATCTAACCAATAAATATACAACTGTATTTCTTCCGCAACGCCATTCCACAAAAATAATTCCATTGAACATAGGAATTTAGATAACGACTAAAATAAAATAATGTAAACATATTAATAATTACAATTCTTAATCACTATCACCACTTAAACTAAAGTCACTTGAGTCGTTGCCAACATGAATGATTAGTTCATCAACAGTTACATCTAAAATCCTTTCACGCTCATACCAAGTCTTAATTTTTTCTTCAGTGTGACAATTACTCTACACATCTTTGGTACATTGTTCTAATGCTTCCTTCCACATTGCAAGAACTCGATCATCACCATAACCATCCCTGCCGATGTGATTATTGTAATATTGTTTTGCATGTGTCCATATTAATTCATTGGCATTGAATTCACAATGATATGGTGGTAGACGTAAAACATCAAGACCATAACTTCTCATTAATTTATCTACTTCATAGCGCTTTTTTTTCTGTGAGATTTGGCTAGTATGAGTAATTCAGTTTTAAATGAAGTTGGATCGTGATTAATGGAATTTGTATTTAACCATTCTATGATATCGGCTTTCTTCCAGGAAGTTGAGGGATTTCTTTCTATTAAAACAGAATGGTAAGGAGCATTGTCCAATATTATCAATGAAGGCTCATTCAAATTATTAATTAAATGGTTGATGAGCCAATTTTTAAAGGTTTCTGAATTCATCTTCCCATGATAGTCTTCTTTTAAAGGTTTTGTTGCAAATAATTGGGATGCGTTTTCGACAAACCCTAATTTAGACCCATCATTACCCACAATAAAACCTTTTCGTTCATAACCTTCGGGTTTTTTTAACACTGCGAATATTTGAATCTTGCCAGGACTTTCCAGGATTTCCTTTAGAATAAATCCCCGTTTCGTCCATAAATACTACTTGCAGTGGATGAGGTGAATTTAGATTCTCCATGAAACATTTTAAAAACTGGAGCCGCATAATAGCAATATTTTATTTTTCAGTTAGTGCTCTACGGTTATCATCTTTCTTGAATTTAAAACCGATATGATGTAGAACTCGATTTAAGCTGGTGTTACTGAGTAAAATATGACTTTCTTTCACTTCAGTATTCAGGGAATTGATGGTAACGTACTTTTTTTCCGAATACATCGTGTATATGGTGTCCCTTATAACCATTTTTGAGGAATCTGGTAAATCAGTAGATTTTAACTTTTTACGTGGTCTTTTCTTGCCAGGGCTACATAAAACTGGATTCATACTAGAACAACTCTTAACTCTTTTCACAGTAGAAACACTAATGCCTAGAGTTTCCGCTGCCCTCTACAAATAAATGATGAATGTGAAATATAATTAGGTGAATTATGTTTTATTTACCTCTTGTACATATGACAATGGATTTAGATGACCCCCCATTTTCTTTCTCTCGTTCGAAGTAATCCAATAAATTTAATAAGAGCTGCTGAGATTGCAAATGTAACGTTTTACCTTTCATAGACATAATTTGTATCAAATCGTAAATAATAACCTGAAAACGTAGTTATAAAACACCGAAAAAACGAACAAGGCTTCACAAGTATTATTTGACAGTTGACGTTTTAGTGACGACGCGCGTATGTGACTTAAACTACTTTAATCAAATAAGCACTTTAATCATAACACACGCTTATTGTAATGCTATCACTGTTGTGCTCATGGAGTTTGTGAACAAATGTACACGCATGTTTGTCGTTACTAAATTCAGCGTGTGATGACGCAGGGCTCATCTTTGGTGGTTTCTATAATACATACCTAATTTAATTATTTTTGTTTTTACGGTTTGACTACATCGCTGTTGGCAAATTGTAAAATGCCTGAAAATAATCAGTCATAACGAGATATATATTCTTCTGCTCACATTTTGCCGGCATTTTATCAATTTGCCTGAACTGTTATAGTCATAACGCAAATTCTATTGTTCGCTCGTGTTTTGCCGGCTTTTTATAAAATCCCTAGACATTTTGTAAAAAGCCTGATTTTGCATTATGACTACGACAGCTACATGGATTGCGAAAAATGTTACTCCTATGCAAAAGCTACAGAGCAGAAAGCGTTGGTAGAAAGTGCCCAAAGAGTAAAAAAATATAATTATTGTAGAAAACAATTTTTTCAGAAAAATTGATTTTTACATAACTTCTATGGCGGATTTTAAAAATTCTATTTTATGGAATGTAAAAAGTAGCTTTGTTCTTTAATTTCTAATTTACAATGGCCGAAAAGTATGCTATCTGTACTGGGTCAGCTAGATCCCTCGCCGATAACGTTTATTTCCATACTTATATATAGAAGCCAAGTTGTATTTCTTATGTTTTACTATTAGATTTATTATTGTATTTTATTTAACCAAACGTTCGCAAAGCTGGTTCTGCGCTGGACGTGTATTGTAAATTTCGGTTTTCGTGATTGCAGCAAGAAACACGCTGTACGCGGTATGCGGTGATTCTCAACTCATTCAAATTTAACAAAGAAGACGCCAAAGACGGCTGTCGCATTCAGGCTCTCCTGAAAACTGCATGGATTTGTTTGACTCGAAAGTATAGTACGAAAATTCGCCCAGGACGATATAAGTTAATTCGAAGCGGCCTGGTAGCCAACGTATGGTGCAAATAATGTGCAGCAAGTCAGCGTTTGTAAATTCCTAAAACGCATTTTCCGAGTGTACATTCTACATTTTGCTATATTTAAAGGCTCATTCAAAGCATCCAATTTGAGAGGCACTAACTCAACTGTCCTTACAAGGGCAGCACGCGATCGGGAGTTTCCAGCATTATGTGCCCCAGGAGCGGGTGATGCAATTAAGGTGTGCAATTTCCAAGGCTATAAAGCAGCTAGTTCCAAGTAAAATGATTTTATGTCAACGTGATAAGGTTGCGTTTAACTGCGACATTTTTCAAAATCGAAGGAATATGTTTTATCAGCGAATAATATGTGTGTAGCTTGCACGTGAATTTAAACAGGGCCGGACTCAAATAAGTATCAGCTTCAGACAAGTTTGACACGTTTTTGGTAAAGACATTTTGACCTTTGCATTCTTTTAAAAGACAATGGATTTCAACGTTCTTTTTGATGATGTTTTACGCTGTTCATGTATGTTTGCAACATGCCTGCTAGTAGCCTTAAGCTATATCACGCGTAGGTTGGTTGAAAATTTAATTCTCTTTTCTTTTATTATTTTTTTGTTTTTAAATGTGTCTTTTATGTGTTTTGAAATCAATAGGTAAGATAAACAAATCGGCTGTGCTTGTGTATTGTTTAAAGTTAGGTTTTAGTGCGACTAACACTACAAGAGGGAACCAGATGCCTGTTCTTGCAGATGGTGATTTTTTATAAGCCACTAACTGATATATTAAGAGAATTTCACGTTCATTGACCTAGCTAAGGGATAAAAGGGCAAATAATTATTTAAATATTACGGCGTACGAGACGTCTTGTTCAAATTTAATCTATCCACGAAAAGGTAAAGAATGTCGCATTTAATATAGGTACAGTTACGGACACCTCAAAGTGCACGGTTTTTTGTTACTATGGTTATTTTTGCGATTTTTCGGCTTATTAAATGAGGGTTTCTCCAGTGGCGTTGCTTGTGATTGTAAGAATAGGTATTACTTTTTTAATGTTTGTATTTTAGCAAAGTTTCACAAGTAAACAAACTATACATGTAATAATATGTATTTAATAAATATGTATCAGTATTCAATTGCTTAAATTGCTACTACGCTTTGCAGTTTGTTTCGCATAGGGTTGACCAATGTTTCCATATTGTATCCTCTCAGTTCCTTCCAAGCATTTATTATTCTTTCCCATAATTCATCGGCGTTGTTTGGTGCAAACTCCCTGGTATAATTTTTTTAGTTAAATACCCCCAAACATTGTCGATAGGGTTCAAGTCCGGACTTTTTGCAGGCCATGGTAATAAATTGATATTATTCTCATCAAACCATCAATGAACAATCCCTGCTGCATGCACAGGACAGTTATCCTGTGAAAATGATGTTATCAATTACGTTAACATAAACAAAATTAATTAATTAAGTAATATCTTGCCTGTTGAAAAGAAAATTGATTAGGAAAGGCCTCTATTACAGATGGCAGCATCACATTTTGCAAAATATTGCGATAATTTTCAGCATTCAGTCGACCATTAATTCTATAGCATGCCCCAGATCCGTGAGCATTGATCCATCCCCATACGTTTACAGAGAATCGTCCACTACTTAAGGGTTGAACATAATATTGTTCCTCAAATCTTGAATTTTGTGGTCCATACACCCTTAATCGTCAATTGGTAAATGATTGAAATACCTTTTCATCTGAGAAAACAGTCCTGTTTCAAAAATCGTCGATTTCATTCAAATAGTCGGTTGCAAACTGTATTCTTCGTTCTTTGTTCTCTGAGGTTAAAAAAACTTTTCTTGCAGAAGTCTCTACTGCCAACGATTTTTAATTTTGAAAATGCAGCTCTTGCTGACATGCAAATCTGCTGCGACTCGACTCAGCGACCAGTTCTCTTCCAGTTTTGTAATAGCTCGCATTTTCTCTGCTTCTGACAAATGTCTGGGAATTTTTCGAGTTTTCAGTTCTATGACAGTTGATGACAAACGTAAACGTCAAAACTCGACGTCTATGATTAGAATATCGTATTACACGCTAAAAATCTGCCGTGCACTTTGAGTTGGCCGTAACGATACTACTTAAAAAATATAAAATAATTTTTCGAATCAAACCTTTATAATGTAAAACAAACTATTTTATCTTGGTCTTTTTTATTAATTTTATCCCCCAGTTTTCCTCCCCCAAAATTATTTTCTTCGGGTCAGTATTGATGCAATGTTGGTAACCCTATTTTTTGCACTTGCGAGATTTAAAAAATTCGCCTTTGGCTCATTTTTTAAACTTTCTCATGCGTGCAAAAAAGTGGCACCCTAGCTACTCGTTGCATAAATCACTATTTATGGCATTTGACACGAAAAAGTAAAATAGGCTATAGACCAGTGGTCGCCAACCTCTTCAATGTGTTGAGCTACTTGTTAATTTTGGAGTAAACAGCGAGCTACCCACACGGAAGCCACGTAACGCAACGTAAATGAAATAATCCACAGTTAATTTATCATTATATGTATTTATTTTACTATTTATTTAACTGGTAATACATAATACATAGGTACTAATAATAACTACATTCCTACCTACCAAACGAAGTTGTTTGAAAAATAAACACAAACTTTTATCCAGCCACAACGGCATGTCACGTAAGATTTAAAAATAGTTAATAATAACAACAAAAAAGTAACGCACTATCATGAACATAAACATTGAAAAATAAAAAAGCACGTTCAATGAGAAGGCTGACACTCAGACTCATCGATAATTTTTTTAATGTTTGCAGTATAATTTGATACAGCCATTCGAATACAATTATCCAAATGTTCATCTGTAAGTCGATTGCGATATTTGTTCTTAATAAACTTCATATTGGAAAAAGAAGATTCACACAAATAGGTTGAACTGAATAATGCTTTCACTTTCAAGGCAACACGGCATAGAACTGAATATTTGTCTTTACTTACAATAGGCCAGATACATTTGGTACTTGAGACTAACGATTTTAAGGCTAAATCATTTTGAAAATCAATTACTTCCATTTCTGTTGCAGCGATGTCTTCGCCAAAGTTCTGCATAACACAAGTTGCAAACTGTTGGATATCAATTTCCATAAAGGGTGAAACAACAAACTGCGCTACTAAAGACATTTCGTTGAAATCCTTAAAACGATTTTTGAAGTTATTCTTCAGGGTAGAAACTATTTCTACATGATATTTGCTGTCATAGGGTTCTAATGGATTTTGAGATATTTTTTCTGAAAGAATAGGAAAATGCTTGGCATCGCTGTTAATTAGGTTTTGTTCCCAAAACTCCAGCTTTTTGATAAATGCTTTTATATCAGAAATCATTTCTGCTAGTTCTTTGTCTCTCCCCTGAAGCTGCAAATTAAGTTCGTTTAATTTCTCGGTAATGTCCACGAGAAAACCAAAATCTCTAAGCCAGATTGAATTTTCTAGTTCAGGAGTCGGTTCATCGCGTTTTTTGAAAAATTGAACTATGCCAGATAGGACATCATTAAAACGTTTCAGCACCCGTCCTCTACTTAACCATCGGACTTCAGAGTGAAGGAGTAGGTCCCCGTATTGACAGTCAACTTCATCGGCCAAGGTTTTGAATAATCTTCTTTGTAACGCTTGAGCTCTAATCTTGTTCACAATTTTTACCACCAGTTTCATAACGTTGTTTAGTTTCAGGAAATTTCCACATAATGCTTCCTGATGGATAATGCAGTGGTAAGAGAGAAATTGCGGAAAAGTTTCATCTTTACGACATAACGCCACCAGACCCTTATCAAAACCCACCATAGCTGGAGCGCCATCGGTTGTCAAGCCTACCATTTTCGATATTGGAATTTTCTCGGAAGAAATAATATTTTTTAAATGAGAAAACAACTCCTGTCCAGTAGTGTGTCCTTTCAGTGGAATAAACTTCAAAAGATCTTTAATCGTAAAATCACTAAAAACCATCCTGACGAACACGGCCATCTGGACAGTGTCAACGACATCTGTTGATTCATCCAGTTGAAGTGAAAAATAAACACAGTTATCTAAGTCAGTTCTTAACTGTAAAAAAATATCATTGCTCATTACTTCTACACGTCTCATCACTGTATTAGCAGAAAGTTGCATAGATTTTATAGCTGAAACTATCTCGTCTTTGTTTCTAAAGTTGGCAAATAACGAGTCAGCAGCTTCTAAAAACGCCTGTTTTATCATTTCCCCGTCTTCATAAGGTTTCTTTTTTTGTGCAATTATCTGGGACACACGGTACGATGCTTCAGTTGCAGCCTTATTTTTGTCGATTGTTCTTAAAAATATTGATTGTTGTCCAATTAACTGCTTTTTTAACTGTTTCAGTTTCTCCTTTCTGGCGGCAGAATGTAGTGGGAATGATTTTTCAAAATTAGAATGTACAGTTTTATGATGTCTCTCAATATTTCCTTTTTTAGCAACGGAGACCGAAGTATTACATAACAAACACACATTTTTATCTTTAACTTCTGTAAAAAAGTATTGTTCTCATTCCGAATGAAAGTGGTATGTCTTTACCTTCTTACAACTGCTTGCCATAATATTATTTTTTGTTGTTCACTACTAACCCAACCGCTGGACGTTGGTTACGCGTTCAGTTTTAAACTAAGCGCAATGTCGCCGCGCCGTGCGTATTTATCCCGTTCAAAGCAATCCAGATCGTTCTCGAACACTAACGCACTGGTCCGGCTGGCCGGTTCTAGCCGATTCTAGCTTGATGGCGCCAGCGGCAGATCGCTCGCCGCAACGTTGCCGCTGTTTATGTTTAATATTATGACAATTAGATTTTTTTGTGGAATTTTAGGAAGCTTCTCTGATTTTGTATTTTTTAAATTAAAATCGTTGTGAGAGCTACCAGAATTGCCCCCGCGAGCTACCGGTAGCTCGCGATCGACAGGTTGGCGACCACTGCTATAGACAATACTATAGGTATAGATAATGAATGAATGAATGAATTTTGCAACAGATTATGGTTTGGTCAAGTTTTAATCTTAGTGTATATTTTTTATTATCAAGAAATATAAAACTAACTAATTCATTTATTAGCTAAATACAAAAAATATTGATATAAGCTAAACTTATGAACATTACCATACTATTTTAAATAAAAATAAACTTTCATACTAGGCCAGCATTAAATTTAACAAAATTAAATGAGACATCAATATAAAATATTCAAAACTATACATACAACATGTGCCTATCCTAAAGTAAACCGTTTTCGAGTTATAAATAAATTAAAAGTCCAATTAGTATTGTTTCTAACATTCTCGTAGTACATAATTTTAATGCAAACATTATGTTTTTGTTTGTTTTTTTTTATTAAATGTCAGGTACCTAGTGTTTATTAAATTAACAATAATTAGTTGCAATTGCTACATATTCTTACCAGAAATACGCATTTTATTCAGGCATGGCTCTTGTGCTGGCAATGCGCGGACAGCAGTTGCAGAATATCACCGAAGATCCACTAATAGTAAGCTACCAAGTAAACGCGTATTTAGTCGTGACTATCAAAGTATTAGAGAATCTGGTAGTGTGTCAAACAGGAAAATTGAAAGAACACCAAGACGACGGACCGATGCGTTGAGGAATGAAGTACTGGAAACAATAAAGGGTAGTCTCACCACTAGATACGAAGAATTTCTGCTCGCCTTGAAACTCCCCAGACGACAGTATAGAGAATCGTGTAGGTCTTTGGTCAGTATTCGTTTTACGACCAATGGGCAATGCATCCCAGCTTTGCAACCTAACGATTATTTTGCTCGGAAGGAATTTTGTCAGTTCCTTTTGCGCAACCAAGAACTCTACAACATTTTATTTACTGACAAAGAATGTTTCCGAAGAGATAGAACAACAAAGAAAAAATTGTTATGTGTGGTCACCTATAGAAGTCAATACTCATGCGACCGAAGAGGTACATTTCCAGAACCGTTTCTCGGTGAATGTTTGGTGCGGTAGGTATCATAAGCAACCATTTGGTGGGACCGTTAGTATTTCAACATTTCTTGACAGGATAGCAGTACTTGCCATATTTTTCCAGATGGATTACTACATTTTAAAATGAAATTTTTTCAGACCAATGAGGGGACCGGTTCCTTCGCCAGCGGGATCACCAGATCTCACCCCTCTGGGTTACTTTCTGTGGGGTTACATGAAAATCCAAGTGTATTATGTCAGGATAAACACCAGAGAGCAATTAATCGCTAGAATAGAGAAAGTAGTCAATCAAATCAGAAATGATGCGGAAATGCTAATACGATCAATTATGTCAACTGTACAAAGGGCTGAGCTGTGGATTGATAATGGAGGTGGTAATTTTGAATATCATTTACATTAAAATTGATTTAAAACGTTTGTAAAGATTAAATAGTAAATGTTAGAAGTAATACCAGTTGAACTTTTAATTTATTCGTAACTCGAAAACGGTTTACTTTAGGATATATGTTTATCAGGACTTTTTGAATTAGAATGACCTCAAGAATATTTGTATATTCACTATGGTTCTCCAGTTGTGGAACATCCTATATACAGCGTGTCCTCTAATTGTGTCGGCGAGGAAAAATTCTTTTATTTTACGTGTTCGAAAAACTTTACATGAATTAAGCTTTTGCTAACCATCAAAAATTTTGACTGTTAATGAACGAGAACATGACGCCGACTCTTTCGGGAGAATGGGTCGAAGTCAACTCACCTTAGACAAAGCGATAACTAAAATGAAGGGCTCCAAGTGGTTTTATCTGGCACGTTTGCTGCTGAATATTTAAGACAACTAACCAGTAAACTCCTAAAAAAACAAAAATATCATATTAAACCCAGGTTGCTACGAGAAAGATAGCACCTTTGTAATTACCTACTGGTATTCCACAAACTACTGAGAACATTTAAATGTATAAAGACTAATCACAAAATACAAAAATATCACAAACCAAACCTTGTTACGCTATAAACTCGACTTTACGATAACACCGAACCGCACTTACCACAAATTAGGAGCCAAGCAATAAAAGTATCGCCTCCAATCGTCCCAGACTAGCCAGTGAGAGAACTTGGTTCGCGGGAGTCGTGAAGTCCGGTTTTGTTTCAAGATAAAATGACGAAATGAAAGGTAGTTATTATGTTTACGGCACCACCGCAATTTCCCAGCTTTGGATGGAATTACCTTGTACATGTTAAGGTAACTGGATCTCGTACAAAATACTTAATTTGAATTTAAATTGCTTATTTCTGAAACCAACCTTCCGTTACAACCTCAGCCAGCACAACTCAGGTTTGGACTTCGAAACTTGTCACATAAGCATCCGCCATAAAAAGACTAACGAAAAACATAATTAGGGAAATAGTGCATAAGGGAAATGACTACTTACCAAAGTTATGCCTCAACACTTAACTTTCTCGCCCACGCAGCACGTGGCGTTAAGTTAGGTGACAATGAATGCCTCTCAATTACCCACATCGATAAAGGCTTTTCACACCTCGGTGCAGTGGACGGAGAGCCACGCTTCCAATAAACAAGCGGTACACCGGCAAAAGAAAAGCGACTTTCTGATGAAAACCATAGATGACATAGAAAACATTAGAATAATCACAACAGAAGAAAATTCTATAATAACAGAGGCAAGAAGAGGTTGGCAACAGAAAAAATACTATGGAGGAACAAAGGTGTGACTACCGGCCAATATCTCTATTAAATGTGGCTTTCAAAGTAAATACTAGCAAAAATAATAAACAAAAGACTAAAAGAGAAACATGGTCTTACATGCAATTTTCTTAGACTTTAAACTAGAGTACAAAGGAAAGATAATCACCACATTAACTGCTCACCAGAAAGAATAAAACTTAGTAAAAATGATACTACAAGACACAAACACACGAGGGATTTTAAACGACAATAGAGCTAAAGCGTGGCGATGGGAAACGTTGTTCAACCTAATACAAGGTCGTAATACAAATTAATGGACAAAAATCAAAGTATACGATCATAGCATCATAGGAAATATAAAACAGCAATATTGGGAAAGCTTGAGTGTAACAATAGTTAGTTGCAAGAACAGTTTGTTACGCAGCGGACGAATTTTCTTTCAATGAAACCGTTGTCATACACGCAGTGTTGGTCCTGTGTGAGATCGCCAAAGCAGTCGGATCACTACGGAATACAATAGTTTTTCGTTACGAAGCAAAATAACCATTGGCCACTCGAAATCTAAGTTAAAACGCTTTCGTGATTAATTCGGCTTGAGATAATTTCCATATTTGTTTCCAGGATTCGTCCTTTTCCCATATTCCCTTCGTCTGCTTCTTGGCTGTTCGACGACACATTGCTGCCCCTTGGTTCTCCTACGCCATTTGGGATTTATCGTTTAAGACAGTTACACGTGTCGGCAAGCAAAAGGTTGGACACCTGTGATCGCAAAATCTCCAGGTTCAGCACGGTCGTCCAGGTAGGATTTCTCCTAATTTCGCGCGTCCCGGCTGAAAATTCCTGAGTTCGCCGATTTGCCACCACCAATGCAAACTGCTTGATGTGGTCTCTGAACATACATTTTTCTTTGCACCCAGATAGTTTTTTTTTCAACGTGATACTGCTCGTCGCTCACTATTTGCCGTCTCCTTTATGTGCACCGCGCCAACCTTTTAATTTCACGTAATATTAATTGTAACAATTTCATTGTTAACGGGCGACCGCTCGTTGCTTACTATTTGTCATTTCCTTTTTGCGTATCGAAAAAGCCATTCGATTTTATGTAACATTACCAATTGCAATAGAAATAACAGACGGGCAGTAACAGATAATAACCATACTCTGAAGTTACATGCAATAAATTCTCAAAACAAACTTAAATTATTGGCTGTTTGCCGACGCCCAGCTGCTTTTTGGTTCTCCTATACATTTGGAATTCATCGTTTGAAGCAGCTGCACGCGTCGGCAAACAAAAGGTTGGATACCTAAGCACAAAATCTCCAGGTTTTGCAAGATTGTCCAGGTATTGCCTTTTTCTAATTTCGGCTGCTTAGCGATTTGTGTCGCGCGTCCCTGCTGAAAATTCCTGAGTTCGCTGCTCATAAATTTTGAAGCTATTGCAACATCTCAACTAAGCTAGAGTGATTTTTCAAACTTAAGTCAAAAAAGTAACAAGAATTATCATTAATGTCATTTTTGAAACTTGTAAAAGTCTACGTGTCATCGTTTGCTGTGTTGAAACATTTTGCATCATTATTGTTGTTCTTAGATTTATCATCCTTAATTTTTTGTTGCATATTTTCTTCAGTTTCGTTCTTGTTTTTTGTACTTAATAATCGTTTGTGTGTTAAAAACATGTTAGTTATTTACTTTTTCCGAGTAAGCAGATATGCATTTGATATTCGGCGTATGCCATTGCAATTCTCTTCGGGCTGCTACTTTGTATGCTAAACGTTATCCAGATAGGAGACACCCTGATGCTAACGTTTTGCGAAGACTGGATCAGAGAAACGGGAAGGTTTGTACCTTTTGGAGGTAACAAAGGTCGTCCACGCGAAGTATTGGTATCCGAAATAGAAGAAAATGCATTACATGCCGTGGAAAAATGACCTGAACTAAGTACCCGCTCCCGCTGCTCGACGACTTAATGTCAGCTATACTTTAGTTCATCGAATATTAACGGAAACTAGTCGACATACTTACCACGTTAAACGTGTCCATGGTTGCTTCCCGAAGACTTTCCGCGTCGAATAACACTTTATAGATGGATTCTTCAGCAACAAGAAGCCAACCCAGAATTCATAGAAAACATTTTAAACATTCACGCGAAAACGGGATGTTTAATATTCATAACAAACATCACTGGGCGGATGAAAATCCTCATCGCCTTCACCAAAGTGATCACCAGGTTAAGTTCAGTGTTAACGTATGGACTGCAATTGTTGGAGGGAGACTTATAGGACCGTACATTTTACCGGATCGCTTAAACGCACAAAATTTTGTCGATTTCTTGAGCAATACCTCGCAAAACATATTGGTAGATGTGCCATTAACTGTTAGAAGAGATATGTGGTTTCAATTAGATGGCGCCCCTGCTCATTGGGGGGTTGAAACCCGAGAGTGGTTGAATCGACACTTTCCTAGATGATGAATAGGTGGTGGTGGTCCAGTTCCGTGGTCCGCAAGAAGTCCAGACTTAAGTTTATTAGGGGTTATTGGGGTACCTTGAAAGAGCTTGTTTATGCAGTTGAAATTGAAACCTAGAACAACTTATCCAACGTATCCATATTGCCTCTGAAAAAATAACAAATCGAAATTTGTTATAAAATTTGACAACTAACATTGTTAAAAGACGCCAGAGATGTTTAGAAGCAATAGGTGCTCATTTTGAACTGCTTTTATAGCAATAAATAAGTTAAATCTAATGGCAATAAACAGTTTTCCGATTTTAATTGTAAATTATTTCAATAAATGATATCTACGCGGAGCGATAATAGGCCATTCAGTAAACACAAAAACATTTAAATTATTTTGAAGTTGGCATTTACATAAAATTTTTGTGCTAGGGATTATGTATTTTGTTTTGCAAAGGTTTCCACACCTGCATAAAGGCGACTTTAAATTTAAAAATGACAATTAATAAATGTCATTATTTCAGTGTCAAAGTACATATTATTCTGGAAATTCTTGCCTAAACTTTTATAAAATGTAGTAACAATACCTATTACTAAATGCTACATCAATAGTATCCAACACAGTATTTGTTTAACATCTTTAAAAGTAGTTATGACGGATACCAATTAAATGTCACACTCCTAACCTATTTGTTTTAGTAACTTTTTGTAAGTACATTCCTAGACAAAAGATGCATTTTGGGAGTACACTCATGAAATTTTAGAAATCAAAGGCCACTTTGTGTTTTTATGTTTAGTGAACAGACTATACTTGATTTAATTTCAAAAATGAGGATGGCCACTTTGAGCATTTGCGCACATAAAATAAACCGGTTTGCGGAATGTTCGTTCCCACATTTCGTTCCCCACATTTCGTACCCCACATTTCGTTCCGGGGATATTTCGTCTCCCCACATCTCGTACCCGGAAACTTCGTTCCCGAGCGAGCTCAATTTGTCTTCTACATTACACGGTGTTGAAAAACGAGTACAGCGATCGGAATGCAGTTGGAAAAATAAAAGATATTTTAATTTATTTATTTATTATGATAAACTGATAAGAACTATATACAGTATGTCCCCGGATTGAGTTTACAAGGGGAACTAAATTTTTTTTTAGTTTTAGTTTTACATAAAAATGTTATAGGAATTATAATTCCTGCTTGGTTTCTAGAGAATTTTAAGAAAATTTTCAGTTTTTCAAAAACAAGTCGGCCTTGGCAGTTAAGCAAAAATTATTTTCTTTTCAGGTAAACTACCCTTTTTGTTTATGATACGGCAAAATATTACTAAGAAAAGTTGTTCAGAATGAAAAATTATGGCCCTATAAAAAATATTATGAAGATACGTACTTAGATTAAACCGTCATTTTTAATAAATACAATTTATTTTGTTCTTATAATAAATAAATTAATTAAAATATCTTTCATTTTCTGACTGTATTCCGATCGCTGCACTCGTTTTTCAACGCCCTGTAATCTAGGAGACAAATTGAACTCGCTCGGGAACGAAGTTTCCGGGTACGAGATGTGGGAAGACAAAATATCCCGGGAACGAAATGTGGGGTACGAAATGTGGGGAACCAAATGTGGGAAACGAACTTTCCGTATCCCGTTTTCAGCTGCTTTAGTAGCGCATGTTTCGTCTCGTCGATTCGTCTTTGGAGGTAATATTTGGCGCTAGAAGGAAGCTGTTGCTGTGAGTGCAAGCAAGGCAGTTGGCGCACGTGTCTTTTATCGATCTGTTTTTAGACGTGAATTTTGTGCGTCGGTTGATTTAAGTCAAGAATTATTTCGCTAAGAAAGAGTCGTTGTGTGTGTAAAAACAAAAGAGAGCGAACGTTTTCCCCCGCCCAGTCTGGCGCAGGTAGATCTGCGCGTACAACATGAGCACACAAATTAGCACGCACAGCTGTTAAGCAAGATGTCGCAGAACGGAGTAATGCAAGCGATAAGCTAACCTTAACCCCGATTGTTAGCTCGACCTGACATTATGACAGTATCTAAAATTTTGAAGGGACAAAATACCTTTCAATTGCATGCACATACATGGTCGAAGAGATCTCTATGATAAACTCATTATGCTTATTATGATAGTTCAAGTAACGGCTTGAATACGCTTCTAACAGCGATAGCTATCACTTCCGGATTGCAAATTATTTTTCGGTTAATTACATTCTGGTCGTTAGGTTACCGCGGGCCGTACGTTAGCCACAAACTTCCCGTACGCAATGGCGTTAATATACATAACCTCAACAGCTGTGTTTTGTTTGCACAGGCCTAAACATATCCAGCAGCAGATCCCGTTGTTAAACGCAGCCAAGCAGGGAACTTAGGTAAGTTAAAACGCCCTAAGAAGGCTTAAAGGAATATCTGAGTTTTATAATATGTTACAGGGACTCCAATCCCCAAGCAACCTTTGATACATTTGCCGTTGTCGTAGTGAAACGCATCACGGTATCAGGGTAAGTAAATTAAACGTAGCTACCAACACCGCGAAAGTAGCCTTTAACTATCACGCTATTAAACAGTTAGCCCTAATAATGCAGCTGCCAATAAATATATTCTAGAATATACAAGGCGAAGCGATTCGCATGAGATGCTCTATTATTATCTATACGATTAACTGCAGATACATTTACACACCCCAATAACCAATTCGTGTGATCCTCACAGGCTCGGATGGCACGTGCTGAACTAGAAGCTGCAGGCGCTTTCGTGGCACACCTGGGGCAGAGGCATCAGGGCGCGAGGGGAAGAAATCGCCAGCTCCCGGCAGCGGAAAGGTTATAGCAGGGGCGTTGCCTTGAGGTCAGAGGACAAGCGAACAGACTACAGGTAGGTGATGATACTAAGCGCTTCCAAGGAGTGTGGCACAGAGTGGTTTCCAATTCCCTTGCGAAATCCAGGGGAAAGTTGGCTAAAAGTGTATAAAATTTCCAGGTGAGCCCCCGATAAGAATATAGGAGCTATCGTAAACTAACCTTGGGTTAAAAGGCAGCCAATTGTGGACGTGCGGGTGGCGAAAGCTGGCCCAAATAATTCCGTCGAGGCGTTAGGCGTAAGAATTCAAACAAAACCAATAATTGGAACGTCAAAAAGGCGTTTGTGCTTCCAGATCCTCACACCCAATGGCGCCTAGCCAAACCAATTAACTTTTTGAAGCACTACGCCGTTAGAAACCCAACTTGCTTGCATGAATTTTCTATGAAAAAAGAAAGAGAGAAACCAGCCACAAGCCCACCAATGCAGGTTATCAAAAACTTCCCAAAAATGTTGGCAAGATGACCCACAAAAAATCACTGAAAAATGAAGTGTTCTCAAATGGTAACATCACTGTAATTTCAGGCTAAATATTTATTATCAGAATTTAGTTAATTATTGGAAGTATTGCCTGAGAAACCACCAATTAATCGTAACAAAATGCTTAAAAATAAGATACAACTGGTTAATTTTCACTAATGCATGCGAAACTACAAATTATGCGTAACAATTTGCATGCGATTTTGTATGTTTTTCTTTTGTAAAAGGAATTTAGAAAGCTGAACAAGAGTTTTCCCGCAAGGTAAGTTCAACGCTGTTCTTCGTCGCTCGTCAACCAAACACTGCTAAGGTTGAAGTTAGAAGGTGTATCCATTTGCTTCCACTTTCCTCAGTGGTCTCACCTGTATATTTATCCTATTAGGAATGTGGTAGCGCCTTGGCATCTAAAATATGCTTTTCTTTTAATAGGATGTAGTCTCGCATTGAACCACCCCCAGCTTCACTGAGCGACGCCGGCACCCCTTTTGTTACGGGCTGGGGCAGCGGGCCTATGTAATTCTTTCTCGATATGAGTCATTTCAAGCGCTAGTCACACGTGTTTTACAGTCGATGCTTATGTACTCGTGTCACCACGCTACATCTCTTAAGCAGCCAGCTACTGCCGTAGCTTTGTTAACTTGGTCTGGCAATGTATTTGTTATGTCTCCATAACTAGTAATTGTAACACTCAGGTACTTGAATGATATTACCTGTTCTATTGTTTTGTTATTCACCACAGTTTACATCTTTTAGGTTGTCATGCATTTTTTTTCGGCTGAGTATTTTATGTGGTATTTTTCTCTTTCCAATTGGAATGCGTATACCACTCTTTGCAGAATATCTTTGATTTCTGAAAAAATTGCGGCGTAATGACGAGTAGCGTAGCATAGTATCTTGACTTTTCACCCCTATATGTACTATATCCGTTTTCGACTAATTTTACTCGTTCAATAATCTTATCCATTACGAGGCTAAATAAATGCTGGCTTAGGCTTTCTCCTTGGCGTATTCCCGTGTTCACTGTTAATTCTTCCGTTAATTCCCCTTTCAGTCTTAACTTGGTTTTATTGTTGGAATTTAACTCCTTTATTGTCTTGACAACACTTAGGAGTATTTCCTTTTCTTGTAATATTTCAATAATTGGTTTGACCAATACGCGGCCAAACGCCTTTGTCAAGTCTATAAAACAGTTGTACAGTTAGAGGGATCACTTTTGCCTCCTTTCTTTATAATTGGTATTGATATACTCGATTTCCATTCGGTTGGTATAATAGAACAATCCAATATCCATTGAAAGAGCTATGTTGTTTCTGTTACAACTAGCTCGCATGCATATTTAAGGAGTTTATTGATGATGTTTTTAACCGCATGTGCGTTTTCGTTCTTTAATTTATTTACAGTTTTCTGTACTTCTTCGACAGTAAAATCCGCCTCGTCATCTGCATATATGTTTTTAGTTACTACTAGGTCGAAGTCGTTTTCCTGATTGTTATATAGTTCATTGATGTATGGCGTTCACTGCTGCACGGTTACTGTGCCTATTTGTAATTCGTTTATAGGTTTCTTTCTTGCTCTCAACATGTTCCATGCTCTCTTCCAAATTCCATACATGTCATGTTCCGTATCCGTGATAAATTTTCTCCAGTATTTTCGTTAGTTTTATTATTAGGGCGTTCACTCTATTTCGTGTTAGTACGTACTACGTAGCTATTGCATGCTTCTCTTTTTCAGATTCGGTACCTACTGTAGGAAATGCTCATGCTTTTACCTCTTCTGTGAACAATGGAGTTTTATTATATTTTTTATTGATATTTATTCTTCGTGATACTCGTTTCCAATAAATGCAGACAATTAACATAAGAGGACAGTTCCTCGTACCAAAATAAAGTAATCAATCTATGATATCTATGTACGTAATTGAGGCTAACCAAACCCACGATCTGTACACGTACCTTTCACTTCGCTTTTAATTTTAAAAGTAAGCTTAACGCACACAAACAAAGCGCAAGATACGTAGAAAATATACATATAAATCATTAATAAATAAATACATATACAAATGGCAAATCCGGCATAAACAAGAACATCTAAATAAAGTAGTTAAGCTCATATACTTACTCAAGTTAATACAGTCTGAATTGCGGCAAAATATTTATTTAAATTAAAGCAAAATTTCGGCTTATCTCTTGAATACAGCGTCTTACGAAAACTAAGTCCAAAAAAAGCAAAATTGTAACTAAAAGCTCCAATCTAGAAATCCATGCGCAAATCCCGTAAAGCGATAAAACCCAAATACAAATCCATAAATACAAACAAAAACCCTAAGTACAAAGAAGCCCTGAAACAATAATACTCAATTAGCCTAAAGACGAGGAGCGCATTGGAAAACACTTATTTCAGGTTTAAATAAGTTTAGTGACCCATCTCCAATCAGAAGTAGAGTGATAAGAAAGTGCTGATTGATAAAAAACATCTAATATGGGATGAAAAATGCGTACGAACAATTTGCCAGCATGTGTTTCACGACCAAAACTCACCATAAAAACGCTATCTCTATTAAATCCACCAGATAGTTTTTTTTCCAGATTTGACTAACCAAGCACAAGAATTGCCAAAAGAACGTTCAGCTGGAAGTTGTTCAAATTAAAAGACAAAAGGAAACTGATAAGCTGTTTCATCTCCACAGTGGGACAAAATAACCCTAGAGAGCCTAACCGCGCGAAGAAGTTACTAAGCGAGCGCGCTAGGACTCGATACGCCAAGACAAATGATTTAATGAATTAGAGTAAAGGATAGGCAAAATTCCACAGAAAACGCATGTGAAGTCAAAGCAGTACGAGATATCACAAGCAGGTTCGATTAGATAAGCCAAATAATGTAATAACAGGAATGACCTCACAAATATATTCACACATGTGGGACAAGAGACACTGTCCATTTTGATAAATGCCAGGTTTGACAAGTTCAACGGTACACTAAAAAATCATGGATGGAATATTAGCACATAGGTACCTATCCTGCAAAGATAAAAATAGTCACTTCGTTTCCGTTCAAGTAAATATGTAGAGCTAATTAATCAAAATAACGCTATCAGAAAGCCCTAACAAAACCAGGAATAATCACATTACATGAAAAAAGAAGATGCAAGAATCCAAATCGAACATAACTACGGCTAACGTTAGGAACTCCCTATATATTTTAACAAAATCTTGGAATTAAGCATCCGATAGAGAAAACTACCGGTAAGGTAGATAACTAGGGCTACTGTTAGAAAATAAAGCAGAAATAGGCGCTTGCGTCAAACGACATAACAAATTTAATGCGACTACCTGTTTCATGCCTCAACAAATTATAGAAATACATATTCACGCATTATGGGTGCCAATGGTTAACTGCACAGCTTGTTTAACCTTTATCAGCAGAAACCCGCAAGGAGTTTGTTTGTAAAGGTTGCAAAAGACAATACCATGCTTCTTATATGGCAAACAACTACGATATTATTATACAGGGACTACTATAGAAATGCTCCCATGTGCAAAGAATTGTCTGGTGCTTGATATTGCAGGTGTTCAAAGTCTGGTTGAGATAAAAACTGTTTTGTAATTGGGTATTTATACTGTAAAACAGGTTAAAATAAAATAAATAAATAAAATTATATCCAATACTTTTAACAAGCAGAGTACTAATAAGTGCTATAACTATTTTGATTGTTAGAATAACATTTAAGTTTTCAATACATTTTCAAAGGTGACTTAATCTATTCATATTTCAATTTTCGACATTGGAAAAATAAGCATTTCTATAGAAACAACATGCTATTGTATTCCATATGTCAAATATTTAAATTTGCCGCCATAAATAAAATACGTTTCATATTAATTACTAGATGTCTCTAGCGTCGGTGTTCCCTATGTGCAGGCCATAGTATTTAATTTAGTTGGCCATGATTCAATTCACCAGTCATCTGTCAAAAAGTGACCAATGAAAATCCAGAATTTGACGTTTCTTGACCAATCAAAAAAAATATCAGCGGATCTATTTCCTAGAAGGTATTCAAGTGACTATTCCCCTCAGATAATATAAACCAATCCCATCAATCAATTTTCAAAATTTGAACCAATCAGAGTCGAATACAGCGAATATTTTGCACTAGTGCAATACCCGGGTATTTGCACAAGTGCAATAGCGAGTATTTGCAGGAAAAAGAGCAAACCAGCAAGGTACACAAGAAATTTCAGACAGAAAACTGAAAACTTATTAAAAATGAATAGTGTGGTATACAAAGGGTGATATTTCTTCGAGGAATAGTCTTGCAATATTCCCCACCTGCATTCTGTATAATTCGAAAATTTCTCTCGAACGCTTCGCGTTCTCGAAAAATACTCGAATATACAGAATGCACTAGGGATATAACTACTGACTATTCCCCTCAGATAATATAAACCAATCCCACCACTCTATTTTCAAAATTTGAACCAATCAGAGTCGAATACAGCGAATATTTTGCACAAGTGCAATACCCGGGTATTTGCACAAGTGCAATATTCTAGTATTTGTGGGAAGAAAACCAAACCAGCTTGGTATACAAGAAAAAGAAACGGAGCTTATGAATTTATTTTGTGAAATTACAGTCACTAAAAGTACAGTTATTATAGTAATTTACAACACAATCTTTATTTGACGTCGAACTGTCTCGATTTTCAATAGGAATGATGCTTTCTTCTTGCCGAGCTGTTTCCTCACTTCGCAACTTTGAAACAAGGAGGGTGTGGTGCTCTTCATTTAGCTGCAGATATGAATTGATAGAAGAGACACTGCTGTGTCCAGTAATTCTAGTAATTTGTGTTTCCCCTACTCCTTCTTTTGCTAAATTGGAAATTGCCGAAGATCGATTGGAATGGTTCGTGATTTTTACACGCTTAACATCCATTCCAATTTTTTCGGCCGCTTCAGAGGTCCACTTTGATAGCATGTTTCGTCCTATCGGTACATTTTTAAAAAAACCGACCGACTTTTCTCTTTTCCAAGCAGGATTCGGCGTTAGGAACAAGCGATTAGACGTGATATGTGCTCCTCTTCTTTCCATAAGTTTGTTAAACAACCTGTAATCAAAAAGTAGAATGAATGTGGAATATTTCAATTAAGCTTTGATTATAAAACCAACCTCACTGGACAGTGATCATTGTTATCTTCATTTGCAGTCAACCATTTCTTTCGTGCTAATGGTTGGGCACCGCCTTGCGACGTCTTGTCGAATACTGGGTCGTAGATAATACGTCCTGTCTGCTTACCAAAGTTGTCGAATTCTTTTGTAAAAAACGTAGTAAGACAATTTGCGGCTTCGCCCCCACGCCATGCCAGTTCGAACGAGGCTACGTGATAAAACTTCTTCTGCAGCCCCTCGGGAGTGTTTTCATCCCAAACATTGATCATTTTTATATGGTTTTCTCGACTAAAGGCTACGGCGCTCCTTTTCCTATTCTCGCTGCATGCTTGAAGTTCCTTCCGTTTTGCGTCGCGGGCTTTTCGGGATTGTTGAAATTCAACGTCTTTAAAAGGATCAAAGCTTACATTAAATTCTTTATAATATTTCTCCTGCAGTACTTTAGCCACGCGATTCCAGTTGGTTTTGATTACTCCCTCTTTATAATTACCGCCATCTTTTCTTCTCATATTGTACCCAAAATCTGTTAAAACGTTTGCCAATTGTACCACAGAGGTGTTTTCGTCGGCAACGTAGCCCTTTTCTTTGCAAAAATCTTCGAATAACCTCCAGGAGCACAGGTTAGGTTTCTGAGTATTGATGGGTGTAATATCACCTACTTTGTTGCTGATTTCTTCAACAGAACTAGTTCCAAAGCGCGAATCCATGTTTTCGGATGCCGATCGTCGAGATATTGACCAGAAAAACTTGAAAAACTTGCAAGTAAAAAGCGATCACAGATGCAGAAAAAACGCTGTCAAAGTGTTATCTTTGTTTATCGGCGTTACTATGGATCTACTAATGTTTCATTGTTATATCGTCATACAACCATGATAAACTTTTCTGTTAATAGAAATGTCAGAAAGAAAACTGTAACCTCTTTAAAAAGGAATAATATGATATTCAAAGAATGAAATTTCTTCGGGAAATAGTCTTGCAATATTTCCCGCGTGCATTCTGTATAATTCGAGTATACAGAATGCACTTGGGATATAACTACTGATTATACCATTCATAATGCACAAAATCCCTATTCAGGCGACGTATTAATAAATGAAAACACCGTGGTGTTATCGTTTCGGTGTTTTCAATTTTGAGCTGTCAGCTGTCAATGTCATGCCATTTCCAACAAGTTTTTTAGGATACGCGTTATATACATTTTTAGTGTAATTCTCTTATTGATATTCATGGTATAATCTAATCGAATACTCACTTGACGACTTTAAGAATTATCAAATACTTTTGCTTACAAACTCAACGGGTTGCTTTGCAGAAACACCACTCGACTTCGGCTCGTGTTGCAAAAGTATTTTTGATAATTCCTAGTTGTCTCGTGGTATTATGACTGACTATTCATCACTTGTAATCTATCAAAAACTAACAAATAAAAATACGAGATTTGACATCTTTGAGCCAACAAAAATGTAATATATTGACAATTTTTACTAGTGAAAATAATCGACAATTTTTACTAGTGGTTTTAATCAACAATTTTTTAAAGTAATTAAATGGGTTCAGTTCGATAAATAGTCCCTCGAATACATTGCGCTTCGGACTAGGACTCCTGCTAACGCACTCGTCCTAATCGTATCGAATGAACATTCGTGATACCACCGCAAAAATAGTCGACATAACATTGACTACTTATGGTATTATTATGTGAATGTTTTAAACAAATGTGATTTTTATTAGAAAAAGTCAATATCAGTGTTCTGTTACTATAGAAATTGCGTAGTTTGTTGCTAGATTTACTGAAAGCTAATTTGAAAAAGTAGTTTGGTTCATTGAATAGTCCCTCGAATGCCATTCTTAGTCAAAGTTAAGTAGAATATTTTTGCGGTGGTATGTATGTATCACTGCTCATGGTATCAAGTGAAAATTATGGTTTAGGTCCCGTAATTATTGTACATCTGGCAACAGTGCGTAGTAGAGAAGTTGATATGCAGTACTGCCACTAATTTATTAGAAAATATTACTGCAAAAAATCCCTCTGCGTACGGCATACTGTCTATTTTATTTCCAAATAATTACTTTCTTTAGAAATTTGTAAAAATTATGTTAAAGAATTAGAATCAGGCGATTAATTTAAATAAATAGTGGAAGTACTTTTAAAAATGTACTGTTAGGGACATTTTAAAATTTCATTTTGTAGTGGTGCATCTGCTACAAAAATGTCATAATATTACATAACGAAGTATGTAGGTTAGATGCAGCTGCGATAACAAGTGGGGCAGATTTTGTTGAGGATAAAAATAATGGACAGTAAAACAGCAACAGAGGAATTCCTGCGCAAGGAATCTGTTCCTGAAATAGAAAGCAATAAAGTAGAAGAGCAATGTGCACGTTCTGAGACAACGGAATATGATGCAGTGCATCCCAGGTTTCGGCAGCCCCAGAAGCCGGAGGTGATACAGGAGTTTCAGACTACGCACGACTATTACTGTGAGCAGTGCAAGCTGTTTTTTGCTCCAGACGTCGTCGGGCTTAAAACGCATTTCAAAGAGGACATGGTGCAACACCGGCCCATAGATAACTGCTTCTATTGCGAGGGGCCTGTTTATGCCTACAGCTTTAATAAAGAAAGACAGATTTACCACAATTGTCAAAGCGACAAATCGTAACTGGTTTTTCTGTGAAATGGATGCGTTATAATCGTACTGTAAACTGGAAAATTAACGAGGATTGAGAGCTAATATAGGTATATTATATTGTAGGCGTCAAGAAACTGTACCTCATAACTTAAGATTAGCTACAGTACCTGAACACGCCTGAATACTGTAACTTCGACATTAAGCCAAAAAATTATAAGTGCCGAAAGCCGAAATGCAATAATTGCAGATCTGAATATATTTAACAGTATTTAAACTTGCCCTATTGTGTGAGATACTGTAGATGAACGAGATTAGTAACTATTACTACCTACCTCTTGCCAAATATGCTGAATTTGGCCGAAAATAATATTTATACTAACTTGTAAATATGTAAAAACGCTTTTATTTATTGACTGTATATACGTAAATAGCCTGTACTTTTAAGATCAAAAATTGTGATAATTGTCAAGCCAAACTGTGATGTTTTTTGAGAATAAAGTTTACAGTATGTGTTATCAATTTTATGGTAAATTCTTACCTATTAGTAATTAAGTACACCCATTTTACAGGGTGTATTTTAAAATAAACAAAAAGAGAAGCCGAGTAGCGCAGATGGGTAGGCGTTTGCCTTGCATTAAGCAAGCCCTCGGTTCAAATCCCGCGAGGGCGGGAATTTCCTGCAACCTTAGCAATTTGAATCGGGCTCGGTGAGACCATTCGCAGTTGGGCACCAAATTAACTGTGCTCTACTGAGAACCACAGATCTAAGAGATGGAGTAACAAGGTCAACGCACAATGGTTGCTACGAAAGGCGCGCTCCAACTTTGTATCTCATAACTCGAGGCAGGTTGAGCACTACACCGCCAGTTGCTAGCGTACAAAGCGCCAGCCTCTACACCGTTAAGGTAACAAGAGGTTTTAACGATTATACATACATACAACAAACAAAAATTGGAGATTCTACAGAATCCGGCAATGATGTGCTAAAGGAAGATTAAGATATGAATTTACTTACAGGGTGTCTCAAAAAGAATAGGACACCAATTGGGAATAAATTCTTAGGCTATAATAAACCTAATATACCTTAGTTGTACCATCCAGTAAGAAACTATAGGACCTTGAAGTTCATTGTTATTTTTATGTTAATTTCCAAAAATGTAAAGGTATGGATTTCAACTTTGGTATTACACATACTCACCATTATGCAAAATAGGGTAAGTAGTCTTAATTCATAAGCGTAAAAGCAACTGTTTACCTTAAAATGTGCATCAAAGGTTTTTGGTTGTCATTAAGATGTGCAATTATAAAGTAGCCATGATCACAAAAACAATGGGTAATGACCGTGATCGAGTAAACAATGATAAATCAATTAATTTCGTTGGTGACAATATAGTATATTATGGGAGAAGCGGTTGAAATAAAATTTCAATAACGTTTTACTTCCTTTTACAATAAAGGAAGTATTGAATTTACCCCAAAAATTCGATTTTGAGTTTTCAACAGATCTTCACGTTTTACGGTCCCCTGAAACCAAAAAACATGTTTTTGTTCATTCGTCTGTCTGTCTGTATGTCTGTCTATGTGTGAACAGAATATCTCAAAAACAAAAAGAAGTATGACGTTGAAACTTTTTGTATAAGTTTTGTGTACCATCTAGATGCGACATCAAGCTTTTGAAGAAAATCGCATAAGCAGAAATATGGTGTTTACTGTTGCGATTTTTCAGTTTTTTTCGATTTCTTCAAAAATGGCTCTAACGATTTTTTTTCAAACTTCACATTTTTATTACATTTTTAATGAGCATTGATGTGAGATAAGTGATTTTACCAGTTGAATGCCTCTAAAATGGGTTTCTTTTTTTTTATTAACTCCTGTTTTAAATAGAACACCCGGTATATTATTACATTTTTGAATTCAGCTTAAAATTTTAGAGAAAATTTGTCTCTTCAACTATAACGCTTTATTTTGTACGGTTTTTGTAGAATTTGTATTTTTTGAAAATTTTTGACAAATTCTAAAAAATTAAAAATCGAATTTTTGCCTAATTATAAGGTCACTGTAAAAGGAAGTTGTGTGCGTGTATCACACCGGATTTTTTAATTATAAGAAGATAATGTATCAAAATGAAGTTCAATATTTTAAATGTCAAAGTGAAATTAAAAAACAAAAACTTGAAATTTAAATTAAAAATGGTGAGAACATAAAATGCAAAAATTACTAACACCCTACCATCGACTTTCATATTAACTAACTGATAGTGCCTTTTACGTTACGGGAGTTTCCTGAATGGATCGTGTTTTAAGTCACTCGGCTTCGCTGCACTTCGCCTCGTTTCTCAAATATAATCGCATGGCGTATGTCACTTTCGCAGCTTATCTAATAATTCCATATATCAAAAGCATGTTGTTATTGCATACTACGCAATAAAAAATTTATTGCACACATCTGTCACTTTATTGCACACTTCTTTCAAAACTGTTTATTAAATGTGGTGGGTTTTCAATTTAAAACAATGAAAGCACATCTAACGTGATTTTAATGAGTTTTCAATTTGATCTGACATCGTTTTTTAATCTCTTTTAGCATAAATATGTGGTAGTCGAAAAAAATATGTATGTATTTAACTGGTATCTAAAGTTTCTTCGGCTCATTCTTTAAACTTTTTCCATCGTGCAAAAAAGTGGCACTTTAGCTACTCCTTGTATAAATAACGATTATCGATTTCAGGATATTAAGCCTTTGTTTATATATACAAAGTTAGACTGGTAACTAAGACATAACTGTATCTGTATGGTAATATTCCTTTACCGTACATTACAACCATTACCATACTACAACCGATAAACTACTGAATACATCACGGATGTTATGAATCATAACAGCCTTAGCAGTCTTAACATCCTGGCTCTACGAGCTCGAATTTCAAAACAACTTCTTCGACAATTATGATACTCATAACATTCTTAGATATGTTAATAGCTAATATCGTTGTTTACTAGATCACGATCACTAGGTACCCATTGTCTTTGTGATCATGGCTACTTGATAATAGCACGTCTTAACGACAACCCAAAACTTTAATAGGAATTTTAAGGCAAATTGTTGCTTTTATGCCTATGAACTAGAAGTCTTTCAGTTTGTAAAGTACACCGCGTCATAGATGCGCAGAACGCTAGACACGTCTGGACGAGTCCATTACGTTCAACAAGGTGATTTCAGCTGTTGTATTCAGTTCATTGCCGTTCGTCATGTCATTTTGTTAAATGTTTCCGTGACTATTAACTCGTTAATAATATCAGAAAGGGGTTTGGGCGAGCACCTTACAGTCTTGTAGCTACATGACGCATTGGGGTTAGTGATTTACTTCCGTAGCGCCATATTCGAACTTTCTCAGGTCGCACGCGTATTCAAGCGCCTTTGGCCTGCACCCTCTGCCAGATTCCCAGCTGTTGTCTAAAATGCGGCCACGACCAAATGGCGAAGTTCCATGCACAGCTTTGGCAAAAATTCACAGCAAAACGGGCAAATTTAGTAATAATGTCTCGCGCGGGATGGAGCGTGTGACGCACGGCGAGTTCTCCCGCGGCGGAAAGCGTTTAGGAGAAGGCGGCCTCGCGAGCTTCTGATAGAGCTTGTACTTCTTATGACATGCTAATTTATTTAGCATTTGAAACCAAAAATAAATCAGCATGAAAAATTTTCCTTTAAAATGGGAATTTTAATTTGCCCCCCTAAAAATACCCATTGCTACGCCACTGATACCTTCTATTGGCGCAGAACTGTAGCCACGCTATGTACTTCTTGCTTTGAAGCCACTCTAATAGTAGTTTATATACCAAGGCACTGAAGTTTAGCTTTTTATCACAAATGTGGATTTAGTTGCCGAGGCCCGTAGGGCCAAGGCAAATAAACCACATGAGAGATAAAAAGGAACTTCAGTGCCGACGAGTATATTATGTTTTATTTGAAATCGAGAAATCGTGAAATTACAATATTTTAACTAACATTTGTAGGTTATGTTAACGTCGGTTGACGTTTATCTGTCGCCTCGCCACCTACAAAAAAGTCGCAAACAATGGATTACTTCACTGCCGATTTCTCGTATTTTAATGACGATTTCGAGATTTCCAATAAAAGTACTTTATTTTTACTCCTATTAATTCCGCCTCAGATAATAAATTTTAAAACAAATGTTACAGATAACAAAGCTACGGCTAAAAAAGATTTTAAAGGTTGGTAAAGTTCGTGCAGTGCATGATAGTAAGTAGCTATGTTTACTATATTTTATTTGTAGAAATCAGCATAAAAATAAAAAATCTGGTGTGATACACGCACACTTCCTTTTACAGTGATCTTATAATTAGCCATAAATTTGATTTTTAAGTTTTAAGTATTTGTCATTTTTTTTTCAAAAATTACAAATTCTACAGAAACCGTACAAAATAAAGCGTTAGTTCAAGAGCCACATTTTCTCTAAAATTTTAAGCTGAATTCAAAAATGTAATAATATAATGGGTGTTCTATTTATAATAGGAGTTAATAAAAAAAAAAAAGAAACCCATTTTGGAGGTATTCAACTGGAAAATCATTTATCTAACATCAATACACATTAAAAATGTAATAAAAAATGTAGTTTAAAAAAATCGTTAAAGCCGTTTTTGATAAAATTGAAAAAAACAAAAATCACAAGAGTAAACCTCATACTTCCGGTGATGACAATTTTTTCAAAAGCTTGCTGTTGCATCTAGATAGTACACAAAACTTATACATGAAGTTTCAACGTCATACCTCTTTTCGTTCTTGAGATATTCTGTTCACACACACACAGACAGATGAATGAACAAAAACATGTTTTTTGGGTTCAGGGGAATCGGAAACGTGAAGATCTGTTGAAAACTCAATTTCGAATTTTTGGGATGAATCCAATAATACTTCCTTTATCCTAAAAGGAAGTAAAAAATTAACTTCAAGTCCTTACAGCTTCCTACTGGAGGAATTTTGTACTAATAGGTGTAATGGTTAAATGGGTTCATTATAATCTAATAAGTAATGTATCACAATCGGTTCACCATTCTTTTTGAGACACCCTGTATAAAAGTAGTTTCTAGTACAAAATAACTGGCATCTACATTTTGGGAAAATTGAATAATTCCAAATTCCCTAGAAGCGATTAAACATGGCGTTAGATGAGCGAAATTTTCGGTCTGCTTATTACGAAAAAGTAGGGTTCAAGAGTGTGGAAGAGAAGAAATCGTTAGAGATATTGCTAAAAGAAAAGAACTTGGACCGCGGCAAACTGAAGCAATTCTGCCTGCGGTTTTCCCTGCCATCCCTCTACAGAAACTTAGTATGGAAAGTTCTGTTAGGTTGGTTTCCATGGCTTCTATATACGAAAAAACCGCGTATTTCAAACCGTAGATATCCTACCGACCCAAGTGGAGTGTCATGCTTTCATCATGGACCAGAAGCGTCAGGAGTGCACCCAAATGGTCCGGGCCCTCAACAAAATGAGGGTCCTGGACGTGAACGGCCCCAAGCCTCCGCTGTTCTTTGCAATGTGGCTGCTGCAAATGGGAAAACTGCATTACGATGTCAATGTTCAAGTAAAGCACATATAAAACAATTTGCGCTCATAAAAACGTTTGCATAAGGGCGGCTATGCCAAACAAAATCAGATGAGACGTTAATAGTAGCACACGATTCCGCTGCGAGAGCCAGTAATATTGTGTACGTCGACAAATCTAAACTACCGTTTCTAGAGGTAGTAATGCAGGTGGGATTACAAAATGTTATAACAATATTTTTGTACAAAGGTACAAATTTAGGTTAGCTGCAGTTTAAAATTTGTGTGTACTTAGTACAAACATTCCTGTGTAATGTAAAAAATGTGTACCGTAACAAGAGGGTTAATTTGTCTCTCCTTCCAATATTACTGGCTCTAGAAGCGGAACCGTGTGCTGCTACTAACGCGACGTAAAATCAGTGTTTTAGGCATATATTTAATACTACTATATTGTTAGTGGCTATGAGTGGGGAGGTCACAGCGTAAGTGAGACAGACAACCAACTCTTTTACGTGCTTGAGTGAGCTGTGCGCAAGCGTCGTCCACCGAGGTGGGGAAGTGAACCTCATGGTCAAGTTTAACATTTGTTTCTAAAGGCGGCTTTACATTTGTATAGTAGCTAAAGCACTTTAGTAAACGAAGTAGCTAAAATTTAGTAGTTTAGTTAAGCGAGCACATTTACACACATTCTATAACATAAAATCGGTGGTCTTTTTCTTTCTTTCTTTCTTTGTATGTTTGTTCGCTATCTCCTCCGAAGATACTGGACCAATTATTTTCAAAAAAAGTACGAAAACGTTTTAATTTAATTAAATCCTTAAGTAACGGTGAAGCCGTGGCCTGTTAGCTCGGGTGATTCACTATATATTATTATAGTAGCACCTTATGAAATGGAGTATGCATGGTTTAGTGGTAGAATACTCGCCTGCCATGCGGGCGGTCCGGGTTTGATTCCATTCTGATGCAACCTTTTTTTAAAATTTATATTAATGAATCTCTTAAATTAGCGAACCGAAGCGTAGCTTGGGTGATTCACTAGTTTTAGCATAATTGAATAACATCACTGCCTCCTGCAAGAGGTAGTGGTAATATACGTGCCAGATGTGTATAAATGACACCCCTCTTAGATTAATGCGAGACTGACCTCAGTGTCGCAATTAATTTAGAAGGCCGTGATAAATGACCACACAATTCTACACGTAAACGAAGCTGTGCAGGTCGAATGTTCAGGCATGTGCACGAGATGCGTGGTACTCAGAGTAAGACTATGTCGGCGCCATAATGTTTTCGCCCCTTCCCAGGTCCTACTAGCAATATAGTACTTTATACTTTATATGTATGGTTTTAGGTTACTTAAAGTGATTCATTTGTCAGTTTGACATTTCAAATGAAAGCGCTTTTAAGCAGTTTTCCCACAAGAATACAAGATTTTTTTTAATTGAATCATATTTTCAAAATAGAAATATAGCAAACGAATTGGTCGAAAATTCTAATTATTGTATATGGTACAGTAACACCCGCCTTTGTTCAACATGAAGTCAAAGTAAGCGTTATCTGTAGATGGCTTTTGCAGGTTGAGAATACCTTCACTTTACTTGCTCGTACACTGCAGCAGTTCTTCGATGACGACGTAGACTTGTATTTTCTAACCAAGTGCTTTTATACGTACATTCAGAAGTTCGTACCTGATATTCCTAAACTAATAGATGCCACGTTTGTGTTATTGGAAAAAGAAGATGAAACACTTTATAACCATTTATGTAAAACAGAGATTTTAAAAAACTTACCAATGGCTCGGTGGTTCGATACTTGCTTTGCTGAAGTTCTCAAGGAAAATGCGCTGGGAAAGTATGTTTGAAGTATCATGTAGTATCCCATATTTTTGGCATACGTTTTGGATTCACCCTTTGTTAGTCATTTATATATTTGCAGGGTATGGGACAAATTGTGTGGGGGCTCTAACAAAATTCTCGTATATGTCGTGGTTGTTATGTTAACAAACCAAAGGCACAGGTTTTTTAAATGTAATGATATAAACAGTGCCATACAGTGCACGAATAATGTGAGTATTAGGTAAGCGAGTAACTTGACATTTTTAATATTAAATGCCGTAGATTCCTCAAGATGCAGCTGAAATTATTGTTAACAAAGCAATAGAGATGTGGCAGCAGCATGGAAGCCCGCTCACCGTTCATGATAAACCTAAGCCTTAATTTATTATCTTGATAATTTTAATTTTTTTTGTAACTAATTTTTGTACCTGACGCTTATTGAAGAACAATAAAAGGAAATTTTTACTAAGAATAATGTTTACTTTAAGGCTTGGTTTTAGCAGAGTATAATTTAATAATTATATACTCTTTGGTTATACTTAATTTCAAAATTTCTTTATTATGTTACTTTTACAGTTATCGTGAATTGAATGAAACTTACTTATTGTAAATTTTTATGGAAACCTGTTAAATGAATAATTGTTTGAAACAGATACCTTCTTTAATTAAATTACCACTTCAGATATCAATTAAATTGGCCTAAAATCAGGAAACTACATTTATTTTCCAATAGTAAAAATAAGTTCCTAGGCGAATACCAATCAGGATTCAGGGAAGGAAGATCGACCACCGATCATATATTCACTATCAGAACAACACTAGAAAAATGCTATGAACAGAATATAGATATACACCAAATATACATAGATTACAAACAAGCATATGATAGCATAAATAGAAAATACATAGAAGAAACAATGAAAGAATTTGGAATTCCAGAAAAGCTAATTAACTTAGTGAAAATGACAATATCACAAACCAAAAACAGAGTCAGAAACCAAGGAAGCCTCTCCGAACAATTTGAAGTTAAAAAAGGATTAAGACAAGGCGACCCCCTATCCTCAACATTGTTTAACCTAGTGCTAGAAAGGTGCATAAGGAAAATAGAAATAAACCCAGGAGGAAATATATATAATAGAAGCTGCCAATACTTAGCTTTTGCAGACGACGTAGTAATCTTGGCACGATCAGAGCAGGCATTAAAAACAGCCTATAGCGAACTAGAAGAAGAAGCTAATAAAGCAGGATTAAAAGTTAACTACGAAAAGACCAAATACATGTTGAACACAAGAAACAGAAGAAGAGAACAAAACAACATCCAAATAGATAATCACACAATACAGGAAGTCTCGGAATTTAAATACCTAGGAAGCATAATTACAAACAATAACGAAACAAGAGAAGAAATAAAAGCAAGAATAGCGGCGGGAAACAAAAGCTATTATGCACTCAAAAGCATATTCCAATCGGGAAGCACATCGAGAAACGCGAAAGAAAGAATATATAAAACAATAATTAAGCCTGTAGTAACATATGGAAGCGAGACGTGGGTGCTAAAAATGGAAGAACAGAAAAGCCTATGCATCTTCGAAAGGAAAATACTAAGACGAATATATGGACCAGTAAAGGAAGGAGAAGAATGGAGATCTAGAATGAATCATGAATTAAGGAACCTATACGAAGACCAAGACATCGTATCGACAATAAAAACACAAAGAATAAAATGGCTAGGCCACCTAATAAGAATGAAAAACGACAGAGGTCCAAAAATAGCATATGAAAGAAATCCGGAGGGTAGGAGAAGGAGAGGACGACCAAGGAAAAGATGGAGCGAAGATGTAGAAAACGATTTGAAGCAGCTGGGAGTAAGAACTTGGAAAAGAAAAGCCCTAGATAGAGACGAATGGAAGAAGATCATCGAGCAGGCCAAGATCCTACAAGGACCGTAGAGCCAAAGAAGAAGAAAAATAAGTTCCACACATAAACCTTCAAATTTTAATAATTTCAGAAAAAAGGTAAGTCTCACTTAAATTCTGTAGTTGGATGATAGTCCCTTGTATCATCCCTTACAAAATGTTGCAGCATAATTGCCAATATTATCTTTGTAACTGAGTTGCCTAAAATTGCACATTACGCTAATATTTTCCTGAAATAATTGGTATCTTTTTTCTAAGTTAAATGTGCTAGGCTACAGCAAGGTCGACACATTTACACAAAAGTGATAACAAACCTCACAGTGCTACATGAGTAAAAGTAGAATCCAATACTTATATACTTTTTATCATTTTGGTGTATATGGCTATAAGATAATTATTAATTTAAATTTAACCATGTAACATAATAGAAAACTCCAGATGTATATTGTGTATTCTTTTTATTTTCCAAAATTTGTTGTGTGACTGTAACCTTTGCTTAAAATTACTCAATTTTCTGTGTCATTACACTGCTAAAACCAAGCCAGATTATCACTGTGACACTTTTGGTCTAGGAACATTTATACAC